>VDFB02026663.1:0-89740 GCA_007258455.2 Sequoia sempervirens | reverse complement strand
AAGGGCACTACCGCGGGTCTGTGAAGGGCGATGCCGTAGTTCTGTGAAGGGTGCTGCCGCGGTTTTGCGAAAGGCGCTGCCACACTTCTGTGAGGGGCGCTGCCGCAGTTCTGTGAAGGGCGCTACCACCTTTCTACAGTAATCTTTGTTAGACTTTTAAGAAAAAAAGGGAAGTTGTGCCCCTTCCACTGCAAAAAAAAGTGTTAAGAAAGCCCTCTAAATATGTTCTTAATCACAGCAAACATGTTAGAAGGAATAAAACTTTCATATGTGGGGCGCTACCGCCTTTTTATAGTGGCCAAAAGGGCGCTGCCAACATTCTGCGGTAAAATTTATCAGATTTTAAAGAAAAAAGGGAAGTTGTGCCCCTCCTACTGCAAAAAAAGTGTTAGCAAAGCCCTCTAAATATGTCCCTAATCACAGCAAACATGTTAGAAGGAATAAAACTTTCATATGTGGAGCACTACCGCCTTTTTATAGTGGCTAAGAGGGCGCTGCCGACATTCTGAGGTAAAATTTGTCAGATTTTAAAGAAAAAAGGGAAGTTGTGCCCCTCCCACTACAAAAAAAGTGTTAGCAAAGCCCTCTAAATATGTCCCTAATCACAGCAAACATGTTAAAAGGAATAAACTTTCATATGTGGGGCGCTACCGCCTTTTTATAGTGGCCAAGAGGGTGCTGCCGACATTCTGCGATAAAATTTGTCAGATTTTAAAGAAAAAAGGGAAGTTGTGCCCCTCCCACTGCAAAAAAAGTGTTAGCAAAGCCCTCTAAATATGTCCTTAATCACAGCAAACATGTTAGAAGGAATAAAACTTTCATATGTGGGGCGCTATCGCCTTTTTATAGTGGCCAAGAGGGCGCTGCCAACATTTTGCGGTAAATTTTGTCAGATTTTAAAGAAAAAAGGAAAGTTATGCCCCTCCCACTGCAAAAAAAGTGTTAGGAAAGCCCTCTAAATATGTCCCTAATCACAACAAATGTGTTGGAAAGAATAAAACTTTTAGATATGAGGCACTACCGCCTTTTTGTAGTGGCCAAGAGGGCGCTACCAACATTCTGCGGTAAACTTTGTCAGATTTTTTTAAAAAAAATGAAAGTTATGCCCCTCCCACTGCAAAAAAAGTGTTAGCAAAGCCCTCTAAATATGTCCCTAATCACAACAAATGTGTTGGAAGGAATAAAACTTTTAGATGTGGGGCGCTATCACCTTTTTGTAGTGGCCAAGAGGGCGCTGCCAACATTCTGCGGTAAACTTGGGGCGCTGTCGCCTTTCTGCGAGTTTTTCCTGCAAAATTCTTAACTCGAAGAGACGTTAAATGCAAGACCCGTATGTGGGTCCCACCAGGCGTGCCAGAAATGTGATACCTTGATATTTCTAATTCTCTAAATGTGCAAATCTAACTAAGAATGCAAGAATAACAAAATACTAAAGACACCTTAAGATTAGCCAAAAGAGTGGTTCAACGAAAAGGAATGCAAACAAGATAAAACACAAACACTTTTACCTCCCTTGTTGTTGATACCTCTTTGATTGGCCCTTGCTTGGATTGGTTGTGTGCTCCTTAGATGATGGATTGAGTGACTATATGCAAGATTCAATATGCAAGATGATGAACAAAGATGGTTGAATGATTGAAAAGGCTTGAGGATTCAAATGGACATCATGTAGTTATCAAAATGCAAGTGTTGAGAAGGAAAATTAGCAGCATAAGGTTACTCAAATGAAGAAGTGTTAAAATGCCCTTGAGGAGGGGGTATTTATAGGAGAATTTGAATTCTCTAGAGAATTCAATAGTCAAGATTGCTCCAACAAGGCCAAGATGAAGGGCTATGGTGGGTTGAGAACCCACAAGCCCTCACATCTTGACATGTGGAGGGTGAAGTGGACAAGAGGATGTGAGATGGAAATGAGGTGTCAAGAAGGTACATGAGGTGGAAAAAAGACATGCACCTTGGGGAGTGAGGAGATTTCCACAAAAAAGGATTTCTTGTCCCCAAGTGGGAGTGAAAGAGACATTTGAGAAATTTTGGAATTCCTAAAAAATCTACATGGGAAAAGAAAAAGTGGTTGGGGATATAAATGTGAATTAATTCATAGGATGATCTAGAGGATAAAAGGTGGGCTCCAAAAAGGTGGGACTTGGTCACATGTGGAGATTGTGACAAGTCCAAGGTTCTAGAAGCCTTGGAAGAATGAAATATGAATTAAAAATTCACATATAAAGGAGGGGAATCTAGGAAGAATAAAAATAAATTAAAAATTCCTTGGAGAATAATTAGGCTTAATTAATTTATAATTAAAAAATAAATGAGGATTAGAAGCCCACTTGCAAAAGTTGAAGGATGTGACACATCCTAATCAAAGATTAGGCATGTGCACATCCCTAATGAACAAATTAGGAGATGGATTAGGATTAGATGAAAATAACATGTGAAGAATTAAATAAATGTAATATTTATTTAATTTATTTGATGAAAAGAGGATTAAGGATGGTAAGGTATTAATTAAATACTTTAGGAATTTGGTAGAATTAAGGATATTAATTAAATAATAGTAATATTACTTAATTAACTCGGATAAGAGGATGTTTAGACGAAAAGTGATAAATTTGGATAAATTAAGTGTCCAAATTTGGATGTCTATAAAAAGATCCAACATTATTTACTTCCATATCAAGACATTTGATAAACAAAAATAAAGATCATTTCTAACTAATTAACATATGCATAATAAATCACTTAACAATATCATCTACAAGAGGGGTATGTGTAGGATCATGATGGGCTAAAAAGTGGCAATATGATGGGTATGTGGCTGATGGCTATTTTTTTACCCAAAATTGATGAAATAAAAAGGGTTTTTAAAAGAGATTCTCAACTTTCCACCGATATAAATTATGTTTTACGTTGAATTTAATAAGTAATTATTATTCATTTTCTATTTAAATTACAACTAAAGTCCTGATTGATAAGTTGCTTAAAAAACATCTATACCTTTCAAACAGTATCACATTTTTTGAATCCAAAATATGCATCACATTCTATGCTTCACATACTATAGGATTAAAAAAATAAAAATTGAATTTCATGAAGTTTTGACCAAGTTATGGTGGTCAGACATACGAGTTTTTATATTTTTAAAAAAGTTGTAATAAAAAATTCATAATTAATTATGTACTTGGAAAAAAATTACAAAAAAATATGCATCACATCGGAGCATGAGCCTCTACTTATATCTAAAATCTTATAAAAAAATAATATGATTTTATTGTGGTTAGGGTGGTTAGACAAAAGCCTACTTCTTCTTTTTTCCCTAAAATTTAAGTACCACTGCATTGAAATTTGAAATTTTTACTAAATAGATTTTTTTTAAAAAACAAACCTAGTAGTTTAGAAACTACATTCAATTTTCTATAGATTTTATTCTAACATATTTTGAAATGATATAGATAACTTATTCAAATTTTTACGTCAAGTTGCCTAACTCTGATTTTTTTGAATTTTTTGCCACTTAAGACCTGTTTTTTCCATGATGATCCTGCACATACCCAAAGAGTTCATCAATATCTATAGACATCGAAAATATACAGATTGATATCGCACACTCGATCCTGATCTACTAACATCGCTTCATCCTAAATTATCCCTTTGTCTAACCATTTAATTGAATAGCCTTATTTGATTAAAGTCATCATTCTCCTTTTAATTAAATAAATCCCTCAATTTAATTAAATCATTGTCTCTGTGTAATTAGCTAGGTTATTTCATCTTCCTATCTTTATTTAATTAAATAATCCATATTATTTGATTAAATTTCTAAAGTTCATCTAATTAAATTAAATAAATCAAACATTTATCTAATTTAATCTAACATCACCCCCTTTGGTTAAATAAATCAAAAATATTTATTTAACTAAGTCTAAATCATTCTTTTCTCATTTTGAGTTATTTAAATCCTAAAATCTAAATCAAAATGGTCAAATCAACTAACATCATTTAAATTAATCAAATCATGATCAATGTTAATCCTAATCACTCAAATCCTCTAGATTTTGCAACTTGTACAATTAAATCATTTATTTGATTTAATAATTCCCTATTTACTTTCAAAATGGCATCAAAAAGAGAATATTCCTCCAAGTTTGAAATCTCCCCCCAAATAGACAAGTCCTTCCAACAAGGAATTTAAAATATCTTACATGTCCTTTGCATTGAGCCAAGTGGCATTTAATGCTTTCTTTCTTCCCCCCTTTCAAGTCATTTCAACAAATTTGAAATTCAAATTTATGCATTTATTGACACAATCCTCAAAACTTGCTCAACCTTCATCCTCTCACATGTTGACAAGTGGCATCATATCATTGGTTGAATCTTTGTCCCACATTGATCAAATTTGGACATCTCTTCAACTTATCAATCTATAAATAAAGAGTTCATATCCTCATTTGATCATCCACAATTTGAGTAAACTTACTCTACTCAAATTCATCTTCAAGCATTTGCAAGATTCATCCATCCATAGCTAGGTTATGCAGGTTTTCATCATGGAACACATTTGAATCTTCACAAAAGTGGATCACTCATCAAATCTCTTCATCAAATCAACATTGCATCATTGGAGTTGGGAAATGGCTAATTTTCACATCAAATTGGCACCAATTCCCTCAAGAGATTAGGAGTTTGTTGGCTTTAGAATAGGATTTGATATGCTTTGAAATATCATTGTGTTCTTATTTCATATTTTACCTATTTTTCTATTCAAATGAATTTCTTGAGGAATCCTTGTTCTTGCTTGCATTTGATATCCTAATGTATTCATTTGTTTTGTTTTGCAGGTACGTGTGTTATCAAACATAAGAAAATTTGGCACTTTGAAAATCCCAATTCCTCGGCAAGTAATCATTATCATCATCATCATCATCTGCATTTGTGTCATCATGCGTCTTGTTGAAATAACTTCTCCTTTTCTCACTAACCGCACTAACAAGGTACTATGATAGCTGATCATCATCACCATCATCATCATCGATCCTGCATCCACAAATCATCAGCATATTGCATAAGCATTCATTTGCATTTCATAAATCATCACATAGCATGAACGAAAACATTCCATAATCATTATAATCATAAACAATAGGATCATAAGCATTTAATTCATTAGGCATACATATCATTGCATCACATACATCATCATTTGGGATAATAACATTTGTTATTCTAAGCATCTCATAACACCATTTCATTAACATCATCATATCATGATCATCGCATCATATCATATATATCCATAAATCATCTCATAAATAAGCAATTCCACACATCATCACTTATACCATAAATCAAATCATTTCACATATCACAAGTGGTATGAAATAAATCATCATAACATCATTTGCACATCATAATCATCGTACACATCATTACAAATAAATGCATCCATAAAACGTTACTGCAAAGCATATAGAAATAAGCCATCTATGCATAAATAAAACAACACATTGCATTGCATCAAAATTAGCTCATATATATCTCATATCAGCATATCAACTGTCATAATACAAAATAATAATCGGATCACTGTACATATATGTCAATCGGTACAAAATGCCCATCAGGCTATTAAAAATGAGCCCATAAAGCACATAAGGTACATCATAAGTATCTAGATCAAGCCCGATCTCCATGGATGCTGCCCTCGCCCCTGTCACCGTGACCCTCTGGTGGTCTCTGGCTGGCCCGCTCTGAGTACTCGGGAACCCAATATGATCTAGGTACATGGTCATGGTAGGCCTGGCGGTAGTACTCTATCTCTGAGATAGCATCTTTGTAGGATTGTACTGGCACCATACCCTGAGACGAGGAGGTTGTCATGCTCTTAATTTGTTGCCTGCTTCCTAGCTCTATCGCTGCCTGTAGCTCTGCAACCTGTCTCTACTACATAGCCTGATCCCTCTTTGCTCTCAGCCACTCTCTGTCAGCTTGTGCCTAGTCCCTCTCGGCCGTGACTTCCTGTACTTGTGCCTGTAACTGTAGAATCAAGGCATCTTGTGCATCTTCCTACCCTGCTAGCTGTGCCCGTGGCTACGCATGAACCTGACCCTCATCCTCAGCTCATGGTGGTGGGACTGGCGGATCCTGCTGTTGGTCCTACATGGGGACATCCTCATGACCTGGCAGAACTGGGGGCACCTCTGGTGGATCCTGACAGATCTCCATCCTCAGTCCTCGCCCTCGTCTTCATCCTCTACCCCTGCCTCTGACCCTATATGCCTCTGGATCCTCACCTAGAACAGTCAACCAGACAGGAGGTCTAAACCAGTCTCTGTATGCCTGTGTCATGCCCGGATCTGCTAATCCATGATCATAGGCCCAAGGTCAGGCCACCAAATGTCAAAAACTGTCAACTGCCTTCGCAGTAGGAATACCAGGCCCCCAGGACACCTGTGTCATGCTGCATGCAAACACGGCTACATAGCTGTCATCCGACCGATCCTGTGGCTCTCCAAATTGATGATGTACACGCCTAGACATGTATCTCTCTATCATCGTATGCTCCCGCTCCTACATGTATCAATCCTGGCAGCAGTAGAAGAGCTAGTGTGCATCATCAACCCATCCAGGCTGACTGAGGTATGGTCTCCAAGTGAACACAAGCATCTCATCTATGACTCACCTCCAGTAGGGGATCCCATGCTCTCCAGTGTGTGTGAAGGACACACCACCTCTGTATCGTGTCACCAGGGCATCCTCTGCCCCCATCAGAATCGGAACAACCTGTGGATGTAGCACAAAAATGTGCTCCCACACCCAGATATGCAGCAAGGTCACTCTGGCTCCCAGTGCTCTGCCATCTGCATACACATACTCGTGCAAATCCCTATAGAGTGAAGCCAAAAGTACGGGCCCCCATGCAAAGCGAACTGGTCTGTCCCGGACCATCCTCTCCCAACAGTATCCCCATCTAGGACTGAAATACTACCCTCGTCTGTCTGGGGCAACCAAACCTGAAATGATTGCCGCAATCGCCCAATGGAAGGGAGGTGCTATAACTCGATACCGCTCCAACTCGATCTGACCCTCGCAATAGATAATATCTCGAATGGTGAGGACTCAGGTACATCACTCGCGCCCCTCCTCCATGTCGTAGATCACCTAGTGGCCATGAATGGGCAATCGTAATGTATGCCAGATGTCCTCCAATGTGACGGTTGCCTCACTAGTGTTGCCTCACTAGTGGGAAGATGAAACGACGACATCTCGCTATGCCACCGCTCCGCCAGCGCTGACAACATCCCGAGGTGTGTGCGCACGGGCATCGTGTATGCAATATGCCATAGTCCTGCAGCACCTAGCCCATCCTCGTCTCTATCGCTAAAGTCTCGTAGGACGCTTGTCAAATCCTGCGACTGGTGCTCCCAAGAATAAAGCTCCCTAGGTCCGTCCTGCATCACGCAAAGTCAGCATGTTAAATTTTTTGAAAAAATCTTAGCGTCGCGCCTCAAACTCGCTTCCAACGGCGCAGTTTGTGAAGGCGTCGCAGTTTGAGTTTCTTCAAACTCTGATGCTGGACCCAAAATTTTGTGAAACAAAACCGCCGCCGCACACTTTAACCCCTAGTGTCGCAATCTTCTTGAAAAGGGCGCCGCCACGACGCACTTTTCCCAAACCGGCCCCAAGTTTGAGTTGAGCCCGAGCCCAGCGGTGGAGTTTTTTAAACTCCATATTGCACTGCTGCGGCGCAAAAAGGTCAAAAGCGGTGCACTTTAAACACTAAGCAGCGCTATAGTAGTGCCGTTGGAGGCGGGCTCTCCTTAAAACATGTAATAAATGTGTTAAAACAAAAAAATGAAGCTTCAGTTAGGGTCACATACCGGGGCACCAATGCCAGGTGGCCGCTGGTAGGTCCGAACTCAGTCTGAAATATGTAGAGAAAGCTATCGTTGCGCCATATCGTTAGGAGGTCAGAACCCAAATCTCAAGGTTTGCTAGCAGAGGTGTGTGAAAATGACTTGAAAGTGACCCTTCGAGCCCCTTTTAAGCCTAAAAATTAGGGTTTCTTGACTCTCTAGGGCTATCCTGCTAGGGTTTTTGACCCCCGAACCTATTTTCGTCCGTTCAAGGCTTTTTTTTCATCGTTTTATTGCGTTTAGACACGTTTTTAGCCTCCCGAACCCCTTCCAGACCTGTCGGGCACTTTGTCACTTTTTTTCGCAACATCACCTAAAAAATTAAAATTTTTATCCGATCTCTCGAGGGGGCATTATAATGGTATGTTTTCTCTCACCATGCAACAATGGGGCAAGGTTTTAAATATAAAAATTTTTGGCTTTGATCGAGATCGTGTATTCTTTGAACCAACGCAACGAGTGCATTGCTTCAAAGAGGGGCAAAATGTAGACACTGAAAATATACTGATTGACATTGTGCATTCGATCCTAACTTACTAACATCGTTTTTTCCTGAATCATTCCTCGGTCTAACCATTTAATCAAATTCCCATATCTGATTAAATTCATCAATATTCGTCTCTTAATTAAATAAATCATTTTGTCTAATTAAGTCATTTTCTCTTGCTAATTAAATCAATACATCTGATCTAATTATCCCTATTTAATTAAATAATCAATTTATTTGATTAAATCTCTAAAGTCTATCCATTAAATTAAATAAATTAAAACTTTATGCCAAAATGTGAACCCTAATCCAAATAGCTGCAAAACAAAACAAATGAATACATTAGGAGATCAAATGCAAGCAAGAACAAGGATTCCTCAAGAAATTCATTTGAATGGAAAAATAGATAAAATATGAAATGAAGAACACAATGAGATTTCAAAACATATCAAATCCTATTCTAAAGTCAACAAACTCCTAATCTCTTGAGGGAATTGGTACCAATTTGATGTGAAAATTGGTCCTTTCCCAATTCCAATGATGTAATGTTGATTTAATGAAGAGATTTGATGAGTGATCCACTTTTTTGAAGATTCAAATGTGCTCCAAGATGAAAGCTTGCATTACCTAGCTATGGATGGATGAATCTTGCAAATGCTTGAAGATGAATTTGAGTAGAGTAAGTTTACTCAAATTGTGGATGATCAAATGAGGATATGAGCTCTTTATTTATAGATTGATAAGTTGAAGAGATGTCCAAATTTGATCAATGTGGGACAAAGATTCAACCAATGATATGATGCCACTTGTCAACATGTGAGAGGATGAAGGTTGAGTAAGTTTTGAGGATTGTACAAATAAATGCATAAATTTGAATTTAAAATTTTGTTGAAATGAATTGAAAGGGGGGAAGAAAGAAAGCATTAAATGCCACTTGGCTCAAGGCAAAGGACATGTAAGAGATTTTAAATTCCTTGTTGGAAGGACTTGTCTATTTGGGGAGAGATATCAAACTTGGAGGAATATTCCCCTTTTTATGCCATTTTGAAAGTAAATAGGGAATTATTAAATCAAATAAATGATTTAATTGTGCAAGTTGCAAAATCTAGAGGATTTGAGTGATTAGGATTAGCATTGATCATGATTTGATTAATTTAAATGATGTTAGTTGATTTGACCATCTTGACTTAGATTTTAGGATTTAAATAACTCAAAATGAGAAAAGAATGATTTAGACTTAGTTAAATAAATATTTTTGATTTATTTAACCAAAGGGGGTGATGTTAGATTAAATTAGATAAATGTTTGATTTATTTAATTTAATTAGATGAACTTTAGAAATTTAATCAAATAATATGGATTATTTAATTAAATAAAGATAGGAAGATGAAATGACCTAGCTAATTACACAGAGACAATGATTTAATTAAATTGAGGGATTTATTTAATTAAAAGGAGAATTATGATGACTTTAATCAAATAAGGCTATTCAATTAAATGGTTAGATAGAGGGATAATTTAGGATGAAGCGATGTTAGTAGATCAGGATCGAGTGTGCGATATCAATCTGTATATTTTCGTGTCTACATTTTTCCCCTCTTTGAAGTGATGTACTTGTTTGCTGGTTAAAAAAATAACCTTGCCATGATCAAAATTCAAAATTTCTCTTATTTTTTTGGATGCCCCACTATTGCCCCAGCGAATAAAGAATTACGTTGGTATACTGCCCCCTTGAGAGATTGGGCAAAGAGGTTTGATTTGAGGGTCGATCTCTCAAAAATGAGGTTCAAGATCAGTTCAACTCAAATATTTGATGTAGACAGATTTGATGATGTAGATAGTCATCAGCCATGGCTAGCCGCATGCCTATTTTGATATATTACACACACTTGATCCTGATTTGTACCATGACAGTTACATTATTGATGATATAAATGAGATGATTATGATGCTTGGATGATATGATAATGCATGGATGATATGGATGCACATGATATGATATGATGATGCTTTTATGATTATGCAAATAGATGATAAATGTATGGTTTATGAGATGTTTAGAATAACCAATCTATATTATGCAATGATGGGGATGAATGCATGTGGTATGATTAATGCTTTCTATATGATATGATATGCAATATGCAGTATACTAACAGTTTGTGGATGCAAGATAGATGCAATGGTGATGATTTATGATTAATTGTCATGGTACCATGTTAGCACAAAAAGAAAGAGATAGAAGAAAACAAGAGATTCCAACAAGACATGAGATGATGATGATGATGATGATTACTTGCTGAGGAGTTGGGATTTTCAAAGGGCCAATTACCTTATGTTTGATAACAGACATAGGCACAATGCATCAGGGTATAAAGAACCAATATGGCATTGTACCTAATGCGATGGACTTTGACTTGACAAGCAGATAGGAGTATTCTTGTTCACACTTGACAAACGGAAACCTTGCTAGGAAGTACCTAACAAAGCAAGTATTTTCCAAGTTATTTTACAAGAACATCCAACAAGCACAACAGACAAATAGATAATGATCGTTGCCCCATTCCTATCTCTCTAAATCCTTCGTTCGGATATCATAAAGAGGTCCTTGGAATGAGCACAATAAGATACATCAAAAGAAAAGATCAAGTACGTAAACAAGCCAATGTTCTTCATACCTTCAGCTAGAGGGATGTGTTTTGATAGGATAAGAAACCAAGGTGATATCCAAAATGATGCCCATTGTCAGAACGATATATCCTAGGACATGCATTGTATAGGATGATGATGGTTTGATAAGTTGATTGATAGGCTGTTGATATAAGGTCGATTGACATGTCTGAAAATGATCAAGAGTTTGATTTTGTGTTTAATGATTTGTTGCTTCAATTTTGATTTTACGATTGAAGCTTTGCTTTTGCAATTGTTGTGATTGTTTTTGTTTGTGTTACCAAAGGATGAAGGTGATGATCAGTTTATTATGGATGATTGATTATTGCAAGTGATAGTGAGATGAGATGGATGGAGTTTTTTCAAATATTTGGATGTTTTTTGATGTTTTGAAATGTTTTGAGGCTGTTTTTGGTGTTTTTGAGATTTTACAAATGTTTTGATTTTTGAATTTTGCAATGTTTTGGGGTTTTGTGTTTTGTGAATGTTTTTGGATTTTGATTTTTTTTCGAATGTTTTTAGATTTTGATGTCTCGGGGGTTGATCAAAGATGAGCCTTGCCTACATTTAAGCTCAGAGATGACGTAGTTCGGATTCTAATGTTTTTGACATTTTTTGACTTTTATGAATGTTTTTTATTTTTTGATATGTTTTGAATGTTTTTTGGATTTTCACATGATTTTGACAATTTGGATATGGACATGTGTGATGATACCAATGCTCTATTTGGGTATTTTGCTAAAAACCAAGCTAAGGTTGATTGATGGATTACTGATGATGATAACATTGTTGAGGATACACAACAATGCAAGGATTTGATTGATCAGGATTGATGATGATAGCATTGTTGAGGATGCACAACAATGCAAGGATTGATGATGATAACATTGCTAAGGATGCACAACAATGCAAGGATTGATGATGATAACATTGTTGAGGATGCACAACAATGCAAAGATAGTGTTAAGCAACACAATGATTGGGAAGGATATCCCAAGATTATGGATTGATTGGATTCGATTGATTAGGATTGATGAAGCTTGATTTGGAACAAAAGTTGTTCGAATGATTTGACGTGACATTGAAGGATGCGTTAGATGCGACTGATATTGATTGTTTGGATTGATGTACAATGAATGATGAAGATTGATATGGAATGTCATCTTGTCAAAATATGCCATGGGCTAGTGATTTGGATTCTAGATCACAAATGCTTTGACCAATTTGATTTCACGTTTGTCAATGTTTGGATCACCACATAAGTTTGAGGATATAGATCAAAATTTATTCCCAAAGCAAGATGTAAATATCTGCCCCCAGTGTTTAGCAATGTATGGAAGGTCATGGATGGATGCTCGGATAGGTGTATGGATGGATGGATATGGTAAGCACGCAAAGGATGCCAAGGATTATCTTGCGATCAAATAAGGTGTTCAGATAAAGAATGCTCATTGGATAATGCTTCATGGCTCAGATAATGCTGCATAGGATAGGATCAATGAAAATAGCCCATGTCAAGATGTTTACCATAAGCAAGCATAAAGTGTGCACCAAAATTTCATCAAGATCAAGATAACTAAGATGATGGATGCTGATATATGCGAATGGATTGGATAAATGGTTCATGGATGAATGGATTTTTTATGGATAAGATGGATGGAATGCTCGATTTATTATGGATGGGATGAGATGCTTCCACCTAAAATGGTGCACGTAGATGCTCGATACATGACGCCTGTTTTCCAGGTTTTCATCATGGTGCCTGTCCAAAGTGCCACCATAGTGGTTTTCACTAGAGGACGATTTTTTTCTTTACTGTTTTCAATCCTTTTTCTGATTTTTTTGGATTTTCATATTTTTTGATTTTTTGGTTTTTTCGAAAGATTTTAATCTCATGCTGAATCATAAAGTTTTGTTGATGTAGATGCCCCTGTCATAATGTGCCATCGATACCCTGCTTGAAGAAGTTGCTTTGATAAGATACGTGTGCTTGACTGCAACTTTTGAGATTCTTGATCTGCTTCATTGATATCAGAGTTAACTTTGTCTTGGTGCACACATCGCGATAGAGTGCCTTCTGAATCCTTATGATGAAGGGTTGTTGCCAACACATGGTCAATGTGAGATCTGGATATCATATGTGGAGGAATGGATGGAGTGTGTTTAGGTATAGGAGATGGATTGGTTGATAGTTTGGAACCTTTGACTCTCCAAACTTGGGAAGATGAGCGATGATGAGTGGATACGAAAGTGTGCATTGAATTAGGACCAACTACTTGATACACTTTGTACGTCACCTGAAAAGCCTTCTTTTTCTTTTGTGGACATCTTTGATGGATACTTCTCCCTTTTATTTTGCCCCATAGTTTCTTTGACTGATGGAGTTTGATAGGGATGATCTTTCCTTGTATGTTTTGGTATCCATTTGTATTTGATTTTTCCATTATGCTTTCCAGCTTCTTTTTCTTTGATATCATTCTTTTTACTTTGATTCAATTCTTTCTTTTGACATTGGTCCCAATTCATGGATGGGGTGATGGGTGGATGAAGATTCTTGACGTGACTAGTTGTAGTATTGGTATCGGTTTCATCATAAGGATTATTCGTGCTCCCTATGTTGATGCTTGCACTAGATAAAGTTTCCCCCAGTATAGTGCTAGTGGCACCTTCGTTCTTTGATTCTTCCTGTTCTGAGATGTCTTGTTCAGTAAACATGCTCTGAAAAATGAACACCGTAGATGGCATTGTTTCAATTTCTCACTCTGCTAACTCTGGATTATACTATTCTGTCTAACTTGCTTCCTTGAGTGGATAATGTTCAATATCTTTATTCATGATGTCCTTAGTCTGCACTTGCGATATATCTGATACTGTTGTTGACAACTCTGTTTGACTGTAGGAATTAATAATCTGCTCTTTTTGTGTAATATAATCTTGTTCTAGCTGAAGATCATCTACATGTCCATCCATAGAAAGCATCTCATGGGTAGATGGAGGAGTATGCGCTACATGGATATGATCATCTTCCATAGATAGGAGAGTGTCCATTAGATTATTGTAGTATCTTGAAGACACAAATTCTTGATCTTGAATGATTTCGAAGCTGCTTTTGACATGCTTTGGATCAAGTTCTTGACATGGATCAGTTTCAAAGGATGGATTTCCTATAAGGGGGTCTTGGATGTCGTCATTAGACATGGTAAGTGGTCTAATATCTTGAAGTGTCAAGTTTAGGGTTCCTTCAATATTTGTAGCCATGAGGTCAAAGGGGGTCAACATGTCATGGAAGGGACCATTGCTAGACCTTGGTGAGAGACATTGATCATGATTTTGAATAAATTCTTGAGATATGTCCTCTAACTCATAAGGCAATGTAGGGACATTTTTAATATGATCATTGGTTGATGGATCGTGCATTATGTCAATAGGATCAAATAATCCTAACACTCCTTGAAAGTGGTCACTAAAAAGTGGCTCTTGATGTATGGTGAGTTGATCATTGGATGGGGTAGAAACATCCTCAATGTGCTCGTCGATGGAGATATCTTGATCATTGTTTTCAACACTTGTGGTGGAGGGATTTCCAATGTCTTCAACCATAGGGTCAAATGATGTTGATATTTCTTGATTTGGATCATTGTCAAGTATTGTTGGTGGATTTTGATTGTGATTCAAAAGTGACTCTTGACATATTTTGATTTGATCATTGGATGAAGTAGACATAGCTTTAAGGTGCTCAGTGATGGATTGATCTTGATCCTTGTTCTCAAAAGTTGTCATTTTTTGTGTTTGTTGGGTTGCTCGAGAGGCTTGGGTAGCTTGAGAGGCTTGTTGCACTTGTTGAGCTTGTCTTGCTTGTTGTGTGGCTAGATATTGTTGTATGGCCTTTTGGTAAGCCTAGTGAGCTTTTAGCGCAATGTTATATTGTCTTGCTACATTTGGTTTTGGTGGTAGTGGTGGTGGATTTGGAATTGTGTTGGATGTAGTCCCAAGTTGTTGAGATATGCTTGGAGTGATCATGGTAGTGAGGGGTTGAGATATGATGGGTGTAATAGGGGTGGATGGAGTGATCGAGGTGATAGGAATGGTCAAAATGACCAAGGTGATATGTCCTTGGGAGACCATGTTTTGATTTTTCAGGATTGATGTTGTCATTTGATTAGATACCATATGTTAGTGCGATGTTGATGGTATATCCAAAGGATTTGATGTGATGACTTGATTGGTGTTAGGTGGATTGATTTGGATGGAGTGGTTTGTGCTAGGTAAAGGGGGAAGCCCTAAACCAAGGAATGATGTTGATATGGGTAATGGTGGTGGAGATGTCTCTTGGCGCAATGACTCAACTATTTTGGTAAGTGTAGCAATTTGATCTCGCCACATTTGTTCTTGATTTTGATCTTGACTCCCTTGATATAGTTGATTTGGTTTTTGTTCAAGCAGATTTGGAGTGTGTACTTGTGATTTTTGAATGGGATCATGGAAAAATTGATTTTGGACATTGTTTTGATTTGGCATGATAGATTGAAATTGAGCATTGTTGATGTTTGGAATATTCATATGATTTTCAAATGTATTTATTCCAAATTTTTCTAGATTCATGTTTTGAAAACTTGTACTTGGTACCTTCTCATTTGACTTGTAGGGATTTGATGGGATGATCTTGTTCGTTTGAAGGCTCATGCTTTGATTGTTCGGTTGACAGACTTGTAGGTTTGGATTTAGATCTACCATCGAGAAATATGTTCCAATCTTTTATTTGGGCATACTCACACTTATTGTACCATTGATGTTTGTCGAAGGTAATGATCCCATGTACGGTTTGTATAGATGTGAGTGTTGATAATCAACTGGTGTTGTAAGGCTTTGATAGATTAGTTGACTTGGATTACTCATGATGTATGGATCAAGTTTATATTCCATGTTCTCCTTGTGTTTTGACCTTGTTTGCAAAAGTGACCTCTAAGGTTCTTAGGACTAATGACGAGACGAATGATGAAAGGGGTGAATGATATGAGTGTTTGAACGTTTAGGGACTTTGGATCAATGCTAGACTTAGGGTTTGATTTTGATTGCTTTGATTGGATAATGAACTTGTAAACCCTAAGATGTTAGATGTGATCTTTAGGATGAACTTGTTAAAAGGATTGCTAATTTAATTAGAGGTATGAGAAAGGATGCATTCCCATATACCTAACTAAACAAGGTGATTTTTTTGGTTTGATGATTTACCCAAGTCTAGAATGATGTTTCCAAAGATCTAAAGTTGTTTGGTTGGATGGGATGATAAATGTTTGGGGTGGATGAAGTGTTTGATGTGATCCTAAATGAACCTAGGAAGGACTTGTTTACTAGACTAAGATAGTGAAGAACATTCCTTTCTCTAAGAGTAATTCAAAATCCAAAGACCAATGTTTGCATGAAAACCATATGACCAAAAGATGACAAGCACATGTGTGGGGTCCAATTGATTTAATCTTTTCTTAATGGATTCTTTTTACCACAAACACACTTTTGATTAGATTTTGAATCTAGATGTCTAATGTCTCAACTTCCCCCTTATCTCGCAAAGTGTATTATGCAGAAACCAAGGAAATTTGAGGCGAGAGTTACCTAAAGTTGACTTTAGTAGAAGCAAATTGAGATGAAATCCAAATGTTTAGATGCCTCTAAGGACATGAATCCCAAGGGCAAGCAATAACATGTGAATTTGTTCAAGGATATTTGCCTCTCCTAAAGGGTTTGCAATTTTGATGATTCGTTGAATGTTGGTTTTCTAATGTTTTCGATCAAAGCACTGTGTTGTCAAACCACAAGCAATATGACATCCTATCTCAATTGGTATGTTTTTCTTGGTGGGCTTGCCTCATGCCCTTCATAGTAGAAGAGATTATTTTACATGAAACCAAGGACAAAATATAAAGGTATGTTAAGAATGAAGTCTTAACCTCTATATTTTAACCAAGATCGGCCATGGCAAGTAACTTCTTGGAATCTAAGTTCCAATGCACCACTTTGATAAACTCGTTGGATGGACTAGTGGGATTCTACAAACAAGGTTCTTAATGACACAACATCGGGGACATGTCACCTTGCGAGCATCCAGCAAGCCACTAAAGGCTTTAATCAATCCTACTAGGGGCTCTTATATGTTTTACGGTAGTACCCCATTCTGAAAGACACTGTACAGCTAAGGCTTACATACCATGAGAACTTGACAATTTAGTCTTATCCATTTATATACTGGCCCGAATGAAAAACCGGTTGGAGTCGCCTTCGAGTTCTCCTTTCGGATGTGTCTCTTAGGCAGGCCCCTCTAAAGGTAAACAATAGTGAGAAAGCACATTCGTGGTTTGATCGACCTTCGTTTAGAAACAAAGGGAGAACAAACGCAATATACCTAACTCACACTCACACAAGATTTTGTTCAATTTTAGACCCAAATCGAAGTGTGGAGGTGATTGCTTTATCTCACCCTAAAGTCATGAAAAATACCTTTTGATTCTCAAGATCGCTATAAAGCGCGAGAGAAGCGCATGCGTCCTTTTTCAATGAAGTTAATTCAAGTAAGCTCTCACAAAAAAATGTAGCACATGTTCATTTTAGATCCCACAAAGCAATAGTGAATTAATTTTAAAGCACCAAAGGACAAATGAGAGTTGTCTTGTTCAATTGTTAACCAAAAAAAAACAAACTCTAGTAAGTTGTAGTCCTAATGTCCATTTTAAACCCTTTGCAACAAGAATTCAAAAGTTCTTTTTAAAGCCCAAATTAATTTATTATATCCTAAGCATGAAAAGGATGACAACTTTTCCTTAAGAAGAATAATGAATCCTCAAAAAGTGTTAAACAAACACTATAGTGTTTAAAAACACTTGTTACAATGATGTGATAATGATTTTTCTTTGACTTCTATGCTCCATGATCCTTTAAAACCTACAATACAAGATCAAAATGTTAGATTACATAAAGGAACAAAAAAATATGAAGGTTAGATAAATGATTAAGCATAAAAACCCTAAAATTTAGATCATGTTTCATTGTGATTTGACATTAAGTGAAAATTTGAAAATTTAAACTCTACCAAAGTTAATAATAACCTACACCATTGGATAGCTTATGAAATTCTACCCCATTTCAAAAAACAAAGCTTCGAAAAAGACCAAAAAATGACCAAGATATGGCCATTTTAAATTTGCATGAAAAAGCAAGAAATCCAAGCAGTGCAATTTGTGATGGTGGCACTGTTTGGGTTCAAATAGCAATGCTGGAGCCAAAAGCGGCATTGTTTAGAGTTTAAATAGTGACGCTAGAGCTCAAACAGTGATGCTGGAGCTAAAAGCGGCGCTGTTTAGGTTCAAATAGCGACGCTAGAGCTCAAACAGTGACACTTGAGCCAAAAGCGGTGCTGTTTAGGTTCAAACAGTGACACTAGAGCTCAAACAGTGACGCTGGAGCCAAAAGCGGCGCTGTTTAGAGTTTTAAGCGGTGCTATATGGCACCACTGGGCTGTCAGTGGCTCTGTTTGCTGTAAACGCATAAAAAACCAGGAAAGCACAGAGTTTTGATGAAAAAACATGATTTAAACTTTGGTTTGCCCTCCTTCTAGCGCCAAAATGTGAACCCTAATCCAAATAGCTACAAAACAAAACAAATGAATACATTAGGAGATCAAATGCAAGCAAGAACAAGGATTCCTCAAGAAATTCATTTGAATGGAAAAATAGATAAAATATGAAATTGACAAGGGAGCAAACCCGAGACATAGAAAAAATACTCACAACTAGCAAACTTGATTATTATTCAATAAAGAAAATCTTACATGCATAGGATCCCAAATCCTCGAGCTCTGCGATATATGCAAGCTACAAAAGTTTCATAAAAGAATTACAGAATTACAGAAAATCCCCTTTTCGCAGCATGCGAACTCTCTTTCCCAAAAAGCTACCCAAAAATCAAAAACTAGCCCATAAATAGCCCCTTTTCTGTTTGGAACCAAAAACAACATTCAAGATATGAGTTTTGGCGGTTTGGCACCAAAATTACAATTTGAAATTCAAGTTTAAATTCACAGTCGAAAATTAGCACATTTGTAAAATATGCACCAACTTCCGGCAGCCATAACTTTTAATCTGACCGTTGAATCTTCAATGATAATACCTTTTCGGAAAGCTCTTGAAAAGATGATTTCCAAAAAGTAGGCCTTTGGCAAACTACTTTGGCGTTTCTGCAAATTTTTAGGCCCATCCGGGATCGTTTAGTGCCTCAAACTAAGCTCAGAAGGTTTTTCAGGGCAAAAAGCAGAAGCTGGAACTTGAATAACTTTCAAATCGTGAATGATCTTGACCTGATTCTTTCACCAAACTGTGTATTTTTCCATCCTGAACCTTCCCATAAATTTTTGTCTTCCCATGACTTCAAATTCAAACCTGCTAAAAATAGCAGTTGAGCAGAAAAAGCAGAAAAGCAATTCTGAAAGTTGGAAACTCTTATTCAATGAAAAGGGTATCCAAAAATGCAAAAAAATCTACAAAAAGAAAACAACAGGAACAAAAAATGGAAATCATCTTTTGGGTGATGCAAGATTGCCCTCACACCATTGGATGCTCCTGCATCAGAAATGAAGAACACAATGAGATTTCAAAGCATATCAAATCCTATTCTAAAGCCAACAAATTCCTAATCTCTTGAGGGAATTGGTGCCAATTTGATGTGAAAATTGGCCCTTTCCCAACTCCAATGATGCAATGTTGATTTGATAAAGAGATTTGATGAGTGATCCACTTTTGTGAAGATTCAAATGTGCTCCATGATGAAAACCTGCATAACCTAGCTATGGATGGATGAATCTTGCAAATGCTTGAAGATGAATTTGAGTAGAGTAAGTTTACTCAAATTGTGGATGATCAAATGAGGATATGAGCTCTTTATTTATAGATTGATAAGTTGAAGAGATGTCCAAAGTGATCAATGTGGGACAAAGATTCAACCAATGATATGATGCCACTTGTCAACATGTGAGAGGATGAAGGTTGAGCAAGTTTTGAGGATTGTGCCAATAAATGCATAAATTTGAATTTCAAATTTGTTGAAATGAATTGAAAGGGGGGAAGAAAGAAAGCATTAAATGCCACTTGGCTCAAGGCAAAAGACATGTAAGAGATTTTAAATTCCTTGTTGGAAGGACTTGTCTATTTGGGGGGAGATTTCAAACTTGGAGGAATATTCCCTTTTTTATGCCATTTTGAAAGTAAATAGGGAATTATTAAATCAAATAAATGATTTAATTATGCAAGTTGCAAAATATAGAGGATTTGAGTGATTAGGATTAGCATTGATCATGATTTGATTAATTTAAATGATGTTAGTTGATTTGACCATTTTGACTTAGATTTTAGGATTTAAATAACTCAAAATGAGAAAAGAATGATTTAGACTAGTTAAATAAATATTTTGATTTATTTAACCAAAGGATGATGTTAGATTAAATTAGATAAATGTTTGATTTATTTAATTTAATTAGATGAACTTTAGAAATTTAATCAAATAATATGGATTATTTAATTAAATAAAGATAGGAAGATGAAATGACCTAGCTAATTACACAGAGACAATGATTTAATTAAATCGAGGGATTTATTTAATTAAAAGGAGAATTATGATGACTTTAATCAAATAAGGCTATTCAATTAAATGGTTAGACAAAGGGATACTTTAGGATGAAGCGATGTTAGTGGATCAGGATTGAGTGTGCGATATCAATTTGTTTATTTTCGATGTCTACAATATCTATTACAACATTAAAAAAATGCTTCCCCGAGAACATGTGGGAAGAACACATCTGATTACAATAAGAGATACACCAATATACAATCCAATACATATACATAAAATTTTGTCTCCTCAATCTGGAATAGGATTTGGAGTCCACAACATAATGAAAAATCTCCACACACACGATCATGTAACAAGGAAACCCAATGGAGGAAAAAGAACCAACCTCCTGACCATGTGGTATCCTGAGGTGTACCCCCCATGCTGGGAGATAAAACAAGGTCCCACTACAAACAAATAGTCAAGAAGATAATAGGCTAACATAAACAAGGGTTATACATGGCTCCAACACAACACTGCAATAACATTAACATCTCATACAACACATACATTGCTTCCAGAGACATTCACACAACAAAAGGGGAAAGACATAACTAAGGAATGCTAGACTACAATGGTGAAGAGTGTCATTGCATGGTCCTGACATGGGTTGTCCTGGTAATCTCTCACTAGACCCCGACCCCCATCTATGGTTGTCCTGGTAAACCTCTCACTATGTCCTGACCCCATAGGGTGACACATGCGGAACTAACATTCCTTTCATGAGGACAAAGAAGTTGATCTTTCCAACTAGACCTTCTCAACCCATCCTTAGCCTAAATGAGCACTACAAGCATGGGTGAAGTATCCATTATCATGTTTAATTTGTGAAATCTACCCATCCCCCTAATTCATTTTTAGGTTATCATTGGATTAAGAAACTCTTCAATGGGTTGTCTTGGACACCACTTTGGGCTTCGGCCCCCATTGAGAGCCACTCCCCCTACTTGCAACTAGTAAACCCTACAAATCAAGCAATCCATACAACATCTTGTATATTCATCATAATCATATGAATCTAAAAATAGTGCAAGGCATTAAGCTTCTTGCACACTTATCAAAATCACAAGAATCTATACACAGTGGAAGGCATTAACCCTCTTGCACACAACATAAAACATTACCAAACCACTTCCAAGAGAAACCGACATAAAATTAAAAAAAACCATACATACTAAAATACTCCCTCGTAGGCCTCTCAAAACCAACCTTAACAATTTACACAAATGACTCCCACTGTTGGACGATAACAAATCACCTGATCCAAAGTTAAGCACATTTTTCAATGCAACCAAACAATCATACCATTATCACCTTGGAAAAATACTCTTTTTAATAAGGCATTATGTCAATCACTTATTTTCACTTAATTCATAAAACATTTAAAGGATTACTTACTCCAAACATTTATACTTGAAAATAACGATAATAGCAATACTTTAAATACTTAAATTACAAGGCAATTTTACTAATCATTTATAACTTAATTATATAAAAATAATCATCATACATCCACAAATTATACAATTACCTATATAAAAATAAATCAATTCTTACACTTTTACCCTTAAACAATAACAATCTTTTCCTCACTCTCGGTTGTCACAAGAAACAAGTCAATTCACTCAGTTGAATATACAATCCTTTTATCTAAATCAATTTAACAATTATTCTAACATTGGTTTTCCAATTAATTTTTCTTTAATTAAATCATTTTATTTCCCCATAGTAGAAAAATCATTCTTTAACATTACCAAAATATAACATAATATATATATATATATAGTATTATTAACAAAATGAAAACGTATTACATATAACCTCCACTAATATAAATACATAATGTCAATAAAAAAAACCATAATACTTTATATTTCCTATTGATATGTATAAAACTTAATCGATACATTAGACCTCAAGTAATACTTAATTCCCAAATGATGGATGTATAAAGTCCATGAAAGAATAGAAAAAAAAATCACATAGAACTGGATGTATAAATCATATTGCAGGGTAAAGTATGAGGTATCAAAATCTGATCACAAATCATGATAACTATAAACAAAAACACATATGCTTGGCTAGGGCATGCACACAAGAAAAACTCTTTGCTTCAGCCGACCCCCACACATGAATTCTCATTCATACTGTGATCTAGCACAATCAGACCATGGCACAGGAGAAGAGGCACAACAATAGCATCAACTAAAACACAGTGGGAAGAATTGAACATCGAACATATACTAGACTCATAAAAAAGAAAACACAATACGTAAAATCAAATGCCGAACTTAATATTCCTTCACCAAAATGAATCAAACTACAAGGTATCGAATATCAACATATCAAATACCCAAAGTAAAGTGTAACATTGAATGCCATCACAATACATATTATCACATGTAGAAAACAACAATCAATATCGAATTCAACCAGGATACAATACAATTTACTAAACCTTGATAAATAAATATGTGTATTATAATTTGAAGGGAGTCATCTATTGAAGTTACCATCAAGAAATCAAAACATAAAATATTCATTAAAATCACCAAGCAAAGCAGAGTTGATGCACAGGTGAAGGCACATAGCTAGGTATTTGAGCCATTTGATAGGTGGTTTCAAAGAGATATCGATTCATGGAAAATATGCATGTCAGGTTTGTTATTTCTAATTGCTTTGGTAAACAAGTATGCAAGAATTGAAAGCATAGGGGGGGAGCATGCATTAAATCGAATTCCTCAAATAGATGTTATCTCAAGGAGTGCGATGATTGCAGGGCTACACAAATTGGTTTGTTGAAAAATCTTAAGAAACTTTCAACAAATATCAATGATAGATATAATTCAATGCAATGTCAAGGAATATAATACTTGCAGGATAAATACAAGAGGGGTTTACGAAAAAGCTTAGGAACTTCCAAAGAAAATATAATCGGTGGGTGAACTAGTCATCATGTCATAGAATGCAAAGGTTGCAAATACACATTTATTGATTGCTTTATTATACGAAAAACCAATAAGCAAAAATCATCAAACAACCAAGCATTGTTTTCAACAGGAAGAAAGGGAGAGAAATAGATTGCATTAATGAAAGAAACAAAACAAAGAAAAAAGAACAAACCAACCTCGATCTAACGCTGGTTGGGACAGTAATTCAATGTCAAGTTCTGAATCCCCCAACTTGCAACCCAACCTCTTCAATTCCCAATCCCATTTTCCAGAATCCCCACTTCCCATAAAACCCATAGCATATGAAATTTTCTTGTAGACCAAAAATTACTTTCCTTTCCCCACAAAATAGAATGAATAATCCCCCTAAATCTTTCCAAAGGAAAAATTATTTACAAGAGGGAAGCTCCTCTTTTTTTGAAACTCAAAATCCAATAAAATCTCTAAAATCCCCAAAAAACATTAAGTTTCGGTTTCAACAATTTGTTCAAATCTATGCATGTGCTCCATGAAAACCCTTTCTATCTTTTATAATATTTTTACTATTTTTTTTAATTACAACATTCCATTATAATTTTTATTTTATTTTAATATTTCATTACACAATTAATTTATTAAAAACCAAAATTATTATTAAATATATTTATATTTATTTATCAAGTTCCCTTTTACTTACTAATTAATTTTAATACATCAATTAACCAAAAAAATAAATCATCAAATAATTTTAAATTAAACAAACCAAATGTCAACAATAATTACCTAAACTCTAACTAGGGTCAAAAAGCAAGACCAACTGACCACAAACATTAGACAACACTGACAAGGTAACGAACTAGATACTCATCCTCTTTTAGGATGATGGCTAGGGTAGAGGACCAAGTGTTATCTCCGATCAACTTATCCATTGGGTTTAAGGCATGTTCAGACCTGCCAATTCAGGTGGAGTCAATGCCTAGTACTTGCAACCTGCGACACACAAACATCTTTGCACATATATAATCATCACATACCTAGTGAAAGGAAATCAAAACATCGTAGGGTTCTCACAAATGAGAAATACGACATCCTTCCCTCCACACCTAAATAGCATTTACACTTCTTAGATCATGCATATGAATCGTCAACAAGGGTTAGTATGCTAACATCCTAATACATCAACATGCAATCATAAAGAAATAGCTCTTAGTCTCATAGTAAACATAAATAATAACCATCATAAAAAGGTGAATCATGAAGGGGCACTACACAAAAAAGGAATTTTTTATTTGTCCAAAACCACAAAAAATCCACTTTGACTTTTACTAGAGTTAGGTAAAAAGTACACATTGTCATGGTGAGAACCAAACCAAAATGGATATCTATTTAGTTCACATCATATAATATTATTATAATATATTATAATATTAATATATCTAATATTATTATAGTATATAATAATATTAATGTTATATTATATATATTAATATAATATAATATATAAATTATACAAAATATATAAAATATATGATTTATATATTTTATATTATATTATATTATAATATTATTTATACTATAATATATATATAATACATAATATATTATATTATATTATATTATATTATATTATATTATTATAATATATATAATATTATAAGGGACTGATCAGATCCGACCATTTTTTTTAAATGAATGTAAAAGAAATAATATTCATTTTTTGTATTGTAAACAAATTGTGAAAGTCATTTTCACTTTATATAAAAATAATTAATATATTATATTATTATATACTAATATATATAATATTATTATAATATTAATATATTAATATTATATTATATATAATATATAATATATAATTATTATTAATATAATATGATAATATTACAATATTATAATATCTTATTATAATATAAATATATATTATAGTTTATGGGACGCACTTCATAGGTCTATGCCATCCCTTATAACTAAGGATGAGGTAGACCCGACCCTTTTCTAAAAAAAAATGTAAAATGAAACAAATATCCATTTTAAAACGGATATGTGTTTTGAAATGATATCCATTTCCTCTATGTTTAAAAAAAATGAGGCCGAGACTCATTTATCCTTTCCCTATTTGTTGGTGCATGAAGATAACCAAACAAGTGTAACATACATCTATTTCCATGTGTATTCAACTTCCAAAATCACCCTCCAATCATAGGTATTTTGGTTTTTAATGTATTTTCTTTATAAAAAAAATATTTTTGCTTTATTTTTGAAGAATTTTAGTGCAAAAGTTGGTTTTTCAATATGTATATTATTTCGTATTAAAATAAGTATTAATTTTAAAAATTTATAACATCAAACAAGTTTTCTAATTGTTAAGAATCCCAACCCTATTCTTGATGAAAACCCTGCCCAACCAAATCCTCCTCCACCAAATTCTCCATTACAAAATTCACCGACTATCCATGAAGCTATCGATGGTAATTTAATTGAAATGAGAAACATCTAACAATTATACGAGAGACACCCTCACTTTTTTAATATGAAAACCACATTAGAATCAATAATTTCCAATGTTGAAACTCTCACAAACCAGCATCTTACCTTTGTAGAGTGGTGAGAGTCCATGAGGCAACGCTATGTTGATGGCTTATCATATGATGAAGTGAGGAAACTTGAAATTACGAAAGCCCAATTAGCACAACTATTTATCAATCCTAAAACTAGACAACCCATTGATTGTTCAAGCCTAAATATTTGATTAAATGGTGCACAAATCAAGGTATCCTAGATATTTTTTAGGAATGTTGCTAGATGGATTTTGATAAACCACCCAACAACAATCTTGATGTCCCACAATATTTTCTATGAGATTCAAAATCCCTTTGTGAGATTTGTAAATTTGGATATGTTTCATAAAAAAATTTGTATAAAATTGATTGGCTACATTCTAAGAAATGTTTAGGATGTGGTGTGTGATCTCTATTGCCAATTTTTAACTTTAAAAAATCCTTTATATGTAGTGAAAATCTAGATTGAGAGTGTCAAAATTGTTGAATTTCATTCTTTACATTATTCGTTAGCTTCTTATCAACACGTGGAAGCCTCCCACTAAAATCCCATGCATCATTTTGAAGAGGACTATTGAGTCTTCCTCTTCTTGAGAGTGCTTCTCAGAATTATCTCTTTTGACAAATTTGGGTGGTGCTTTTGGATTAGTGATTGATTTCTCTTCTTTATCAACATTAGTTTCTTCTTGTGATTCTTCTTTCTTGGATTCTTCTTTTTCTTCATAAACAAGGACTTTTGAATACATATCATCTTTTTGTAACAGCTGAGAGTAATCTTTATCTAGTCTGACATTCACACTTTCAACTATCTTTTGTAACCTTTCATTGCATCACTTATAAGCTTTGCTTGTAGTTGAATAACCCAAAAATATTCCTTCATTTGATCTTGTCTCAAATTTACTTAAAGTATCTTCATCCCTTTTTATAAAACATCTACTTCCAAATATTTTAAAATATTTCACAAATGTAGGTCTTCCTTTACATAATTCATATGGATTCTTATCATGATTTACTCTTAACTATTATCTGTTGATAATGTAAACAGTAGTATGAATTGCTTCCTTTAAGTATCTATCAAGTAATTTGGCTTCATTCAATATTGTTCTAGCCATCTCTTGAATAGTTCTATTCTTTCTCTCAATAACTCTATTTCGTTGAGGTGTTCTAGCTATAGAGAAATGTCTTCTAATTTCGTGTTTTTCATAATACTTATCAAATTCATGAGAGGTAAATTCTCTACCTCGGCCAAACATCAAAAATTTAATCCTTGAATCAATCTCATTCCCAACCATAGCTCTAAATTTTTTGAATCTTTCTACAGCTTTAGATTTATCTTTAAGAAAAGTTACCCATGTCATTCTTGAATAATCATCTATTATCAACATGAAATACCTTTCTCCATTGATGCTTCTACTTCTTTTTGAACTACACAAATCTATATGTATCAACTACAGGGGCTTAGAAGTTGAATATTCTTTGGTCTTGAATCTGATCCTAGTTTGCTTTCCTTAAAGGCATTCTTTACAAGTTGTGTTTGCAGGCTTTCCAATACTGGGCATATGCCTGACTGCATTATTCTTGCCAATTTTCACAAGATGGTCAAAGTTAATATGACCCATCCTTTTGTGTCATAACCAAATTTCATTAGTCTCTCCTAATAGACATCTTCCACCTTACATCTCATTCAGATTGTATAAATTACTTCTTGTTCTACTTGCTTCAACAACAAGTCTACCAGAGCTAGCATTCCTTATCTCACATCCATTATCATGAAATAACAATTTATATCCTTTGTCACACATTTGACTAACACTAAGCAAGTTATGTTTTAACCCTTCCACATATAACACATCTTGAGAATTTGTTTTACCATGTATGCAAAGTGTACCTTTTCCAGTTATCTTAGTAGTAGTATTATCACCAAACTTAATTGTTCCACCATTCCATCTTTCCAAACTAGTGAATTTGCTCTTATCTCTAGTCATATGGCTAGAGAAACCAGTGTCAATCACCTAAGGATTTTCTTGTCCCTTGGCATGAAAATTTGTTTGTACAATCATAGATTCTTCATTCTTCATCTCAGTCTTCTTCTCTCTCCAATACCCTTTTGGATTTTTCTACTTTTCTTTATAACTCTATGTTGATTCCTTCTTTTGTGTAGGGGGTACAAATTCTTTCTTTTTTCTTACATGTTCATGAGAAAAAATATTTTTCTTAGAAGTAAATATCTTTTTATCCTATCTAGGAGGCTATATAAACTTCTACAAATCTTAGCAATGTGCCCATAGTTATTATAATTATAACATACATCATTTAGAGCACTTAGAGAAGCAAAAGGATTCTTGCTTACAAAATTATGTCTATCATTCCTCAAGGTTCTAATCTTTCAATCTATAGCTTTATGCCCATATTGATTACATGAAAAGCAATAACCATGAAAACCATAACTGAACCTGGTTTGTCTTACATGTTGGCTTTTTAATCTCCTCTTTGGATTATGCACTTTGATGAATCCATCATCTATTTTCTTTTGATCTCCAGTCTTCTTATCCTTCATAGACCCTTCAGATTTCTTAGAGGTGGTTGAAATATTTAGAGACATCATCTTTGGAATTCTTGTCTTCCTCATATCTTAAACAAACAAACTTGTAAAAAATGGATTTTTGACTACCAATCATTTCATCAAGCATTTCAAAACTCTTTCCAAACTTAATAATTCTATTTAACTGTAGATTTATCTTGTCGAATCCCTTCCATAAAAAAGAGACAAATTCAACCTCTAATTTATTACATTCTTCTAGTTTGATCTTCAAATCCAAACTAGTTACCTCTACAATTCTCTTTGATTCTACTAACTATAGCTTAAGTTCAACAACTAGTTTCTCAAATTATTCAATCCTTAACTTGTACTTCTCAATTTTTTTTCTTTCATCTCTCAAGTCTTCTAAAGAAGAGGCCAGCTCACCTTCTTCTTCCTCTTTAGAATATTCGCATTCTTTAATTTCTTTAGCCATAAATGTAGTTTCACCTACTTCTCTTTAAGAAGTAAAATCATCTGAAGAACTAACTTCTTTATCAACATATTTAGACTCTTCTTCTTTTTTTACCATAGTTTCTCCTTTTATATTTGGAAGTTTCTTGACTCCTGGAAAGTTCTATCTCTCTTTTCATTTTCATTTAAAGGACACTTTGAGGCATAATGGCCTATTTTTCCATAGTTAAAGCATCTGAAAGGAAGCTTACCTTTGTATATGTTGGTGCCCTTCTTCAATCTTCTTACAAGATTTACTTCTTCATTTGAACTAATATCAGGTTATGAATCATCTTCAATCTTCTTGATTTTGGAAGTCTTGAATGTTTCTTCACTCTTTGTAAAGAATTTACTCTCATTTCTCATTTCATATGTAGTTAATGACTCAAACAATTCATCCAAAGAAAATTTATCCAAATATTTATCTTCCTTTATTGCTGAGACTCTACAATCAAATATTTTTGGAAGAGACCTTAGAACCTTCTTTACAACAACCTTATCTTCAATATCCTCATGGAGACATCTAATTGCATTCACTACCTCATCTACCTTGAGCAAGTATGCTACAATATTTTCTTCTTCTTTCATCATAAGTGTTTCAAAATTTCCTCTATGAGTTTGCAACTTTGATTGTTTCACTTTAACATCACCCTTATAGATACTATTCAGTTTCTCCCATACTTCTTTGGAAAATTTACAATGCATGACTTTCACTTATTCAATATTGGTTATACCACATAAAATATTTTTTTTAGCTTTGGCATTGTATTCATAGGATTTCTTCTCAACTACATCAGTGGGAGAAGTTGTTGGTACTTTGTAACCATGTACAATAGGCTACCATACTTCAAAACCAAGAGAAGTTAAATAAGTCTCCATTCTAATTTTCCAGAAAGCATATATTGTTCCATCAAATAATGGTGCTTTGTTTGAATAAGATCCTTCTTGTCCAACCATAGTGTTCTTGAAACTAGATCTACCTTAAGTTGATTAAAATTGCTTCAAGGAACCTTGGGCTCTGATACCAATTGTTGAAAGCACACCAATACACTAAGAGGGGGGTGAATTAGTGTATACAAAATTTTACTAACTTAAAATACTAGACAAGATATAAGATCACACAAAGCATTGCACACAGAGAAGACACCAGATATATGTGGAAAACCCTAGAAGGGAAAAACTAGGGTGAGAAAAGTTTCTTGAGTCTACTACTCAGATCCAACCTCATAATCAAAGATATTACATATTTTTTGTAAGCACCCACTTACACATACATTGACACCTAAGAAAATATTTTTGAGACACCAACCTCTAGGTACATTGCACACCTAAGAATTTTTTTTGAGGCACCAACCTCTTGGAACACTGCACACCTAATTGAGCACTAACTCAATATTTATAAGTCACCAACTTCTACAACATTACAAGTTTATATGTGTTGATACTAGTTCTTCATCAACTTGAGAATGCAACTTTTCAAAGTCATTAAACTACACTTCTTCCTCTACACTCTGTTTCTCTCAACTCACACTTCCATTACCATCCTCTCAATAGATTTCTGTATACCACCATATATTTTTCCACCCATGAAAAGCATTCAATACAGTAACCTCTACAAGTTCTAATGATCTACATTAATGTCTCCACACATCCACAAGAAATGACTGAGTGCTATATTCAACATCCACACTCCATTATTCTAACCATGACAAAGACTATTTCCACCATTACATAAACCATAATTGCATTGTTACCCTTTGAAACTATCACATTTATGATTTGTCAAAAAACTATTTGAAACGGTTTCCATTATGTAACTGCTAATCAAATTTTGACTTCTAAGAATAGTTGTTTGCTTACTTTAAATGTAGGAAATCTATCTCTTCCTTGCACCAAGATCTATCATTTCTCATTTAATCAGCTCAACTTTAAAACATAATCATCAAATCACATTCTCTTTAAATCTTAGTCATTGATCTCATATATCACTCATCGCACTTAGGCTATAGGTTTAAAGATCCATTTATGCAATGGAAAGGGATTTTGTGATGCAATAATCATTTGCCACCTGTTGACCTAGACAAACATCAACAATCCACTCCATTATTATTTTAAAAATTGGACCCACTAACCCTTCTACAAAATAGCGGACACCATCAAATCTTCAATTTTCATTGTCCATTTTCTGATCTCCATCATATTCCATTAGCCTAGTACAAATTCAAAAAACTCTTATTGAAAGATATTCATGATGCAACTTGAACCTTAGTGATGCAATCAGCTTCTACCACTTGGCAATGTTTTGCATATCATAAATTTAAGCTTTTCTGGGTGATTCACAACAATGATGTGAATTAGTTGTGTGATGCAATCATCATTTGACACTTTTCAACATTTCCTTTTCTTAGAGGGTCAGGAGTTGCTAATCTGCCTTACCTTCTTTTTATCGGGTTTCAGTCATCGGTCTTACCCTTTACTTCTACCATCCTTTTATCTTAAACCACAAGCCATACCTCTGATCTTCAAAAAACCTTTGAGTGAAAGAATTAGCTAAGTCTTAGTACTATAGGTATCGGCCTTTGGTATTTACAAATTTTCCTTCATTTCTTTACAATAATGCATAAGCCTTAACACTGATCTCTGATGCTTGACTTGTATGGCTCTCCGAGCTATCTCCATACTTCTTACTTAACTTTATGTTAAGGCATAAGAATTAACACCGAAGTCCAACACCCGACACCTTTCAAACTTCACCCTTTCATACTTCATTTATTTTTAGGAATTTAGTATAAGGTATGACCAAATCCCAAAGTTTGACACCTTTCAAACTTAGCTCAAAATAAACTGTCTCCTTTTCTAGCAAGCAATATAAGACAAGCCTAAAGCCCAAATTTTTACAACTCTTCAACATGCAGTATAAGTGATGTCTGACACCCAAAGTCTAAACTTTGGCAACTCTTCAAGACTTATACAGAAACTTCAAACAATCTTTCTGAGTTGATCCATGGACATCAATTATCATCAAGAATATTCTTTGACATCAATGACAACAATTCCAATAGGATCCCCTTGTCAAAGCCTCCTTCCAATCCTAAAGAATCCTCTAGCCACAACATTAATAATGGTAGAGAATTTAGGAGTGGTAACACAATCCTTAATTAGATTCAACAATCTTCCTTGGAATTTAAACCTTTGAAGCACATCAAAGAGAAAGAACTAGTTGACCTTATCATATACTTTTAAATGTCCAATTTTAGGACCATTCCCTACTTTTTAATTTTTTCCATTGAATGTATTACTTATTCAGAGTTGATAAAAGTATCCAACATATGTGTCCCATTCACAAAACCTTTTTAGTTATGATATATTGTGTTGTATAAGTAAGGTTGGATTTTGTTAAACATAATTTTTGATAAAAAAAATGTATGAGGTTTTGCATAGACTTATAGGTCTATAGTCCAACATATTTTAGGGTCTTTCTTTTTGGGAATTAGAAAAATACAGGTATTTTTCACTTCTAGGGAAACAACTCTATTCATATTTTTATTATTTTCATCATTAAAAATGGGAGGGATTTCCTTTAGCACCTCCTCTATCCTATAAGGATTAATTTACTATATTTGCATTTTTTTGAAAAATTGGAAGAAATGAGAGTAGATGTTCCCCATCTCTTCATATAAGTCCACAATTATGCCATCTTATGTGGTCAATATTGATATAATATTTATTTTTCTATGTTTGAGTGTGTATTGGTGAAAGAACCTATTGTTCTTGCCACCAAGAGTAAGCCACTTGATGAGTTTTGTTTCCAAAATATTTCTTGTTTCATCACAACCTTTTTCCAACCTTCTCTCACAGTTGCATCCTCTTTGTGTGTATTTTCATCATTATATTTTTTTCCATTTTGTCTTGTATTTGTTTTAATTTTTGGCCAAGGCTATATTTTTTCTAAAAAATATTACTAAACAATCTTTTGTTCTATTTTTTTACTTTTTCCTTGACTCTTTTTTAGATTAGGCATGAATCTAAACATGGCCATCTCAATTTGAGGTTGTTTCTACCATTTTACAAAGAAATATATCAAATTGGGGTGAGAAGACCACATTATTACATATCTAAAGGGGTAAGGTCCTTTTCTTATAGGTTCATTCTAATTTAGGATCAATGGATTATGATCCAAACTAGCCATAGGTAGGGCCAAGAGGGAGACATTAGCAATAATATCCTAGGTAGTAGAGATAAGGAACCTATCAAGTTTAACTTGAATGGAATGGTTTTCCATTATTCTATTAGACCAAGTGAAAAGGGAACTTTGGAGTTCAATATCCATTAGATTAGTATTGGATAGAAAGCCTAAAAACCAATAATACTATAAAAAATAGTCCACTATTCCACTTAATATCTCTAACTGGACCAAAGGGCTATTGAAGTCACCTACCACCATCCATGATTCCTCAAGATAGCAAAGAATCATTTAAGCAAGCAAGTCCCAAATAAAAATTCTCTTAGTAAGTATTTATTAGTCTCCATTTTTCTTTCTTCTCCATTCTACAAAAGCAAACAAATGAATATGATTTTTATATTGATTTATTTATTTTCCCTCAAGAATCTAACGGTTGCACATAGCAATCAATCCACCAAAGGAAAAAACACAATTACAGGAGCAATATTCAACACCTAGTAATATAATTTTAGCCACCAAATTGAAGGTTTTTCATTCATTTTAGATTCTTGAATGAATGGTATGTCTACTTTGTTTTATTTTATGTAAGTTTTTAAAATAAATTGCTTATGAGGGTTTTTGAGCCCTCTTATGTTCTATGAGAGGATGGCTATTTATTGTTCCTTTTGGAGGTTAAAAACTCTATACTATTTTTTAACCACAAGAAACTTCCTTTCTCATTTCCTTTGGTCTTGTTTCTCTAATTATGGGTTTCCTAACTTCTTATTTGAGCCTACTTTAGTTCTCTCCCTATGTTCCTTTTTATTATTGTCTCGTTTTAATAATAGGGGAAAAAACACATTTAGGTCCACTTGGGGTCTAGAGAAAGGGCCAAGCTTGACATCCTTATTGACCTCATGGGAGTTTTTAGTAATTTATTCTACCTTGATATTTTTTTCTAAAGGTGGATCATCCTTCTTAATTAACTTTCCTCTAAATTATGAGTTTTCCATTTTCTCCTCTTTGTTTTCATGACATAATTCCTTGAGTATCATTATATCCAAGGGTGTCAAAGATTAAATATCTTTGGCACTTCCTTCCACCCTATGCAAGCTTTCCAAGCAAGAATTATCATTTACATTAGGGGAAGGTTCTAGAGAATTGAAAAGGTTTATGATATCCTTTTTCTAAAGGATATTGTTTAATATATTTTTCTAATCTAGCCTTAATCATGCATAAATTCAAAGGGATAACCTCCTTAAAATCTCTAATCACAAGGGAAAGGCCAAAAAAAATCCTTCTCCACCTACATTTTATTATTCTAAAATTTGGTCTTGTATTTTTCATAAGGCATCTATTCACTAAGTGTCCAAATTGCAAATAATTTTTGTAATAAATCCTTGAGTCTTTGTAAATAATCTTTAGGGTCCATTTCCCAAATTTAGATTATATAGTGATTGATTTTGAAAGGGACCTACTCCCTTGCACATTGACATGGACCCTAGTAGAAATACCCATGAGCACCTATTCATCCCAAAATTCTAAAGGTAGACTAGGGAATGTAATCCAAATTAGTGCAATATGACACAATTTAGCTTGGGGGTCAAAATTGGGTTTCCACTTATAGAGAGAAAAGTTTTTTTTTTCCCATAAACCAAGGTCCTTCAATAAGTATCTTGTTGAAATTGTCAAAGGAAGAGAACTTGAAAAGGAAAAGGCCCTCAACCATATCACTGAATATAACACTCCCTTTAACTTTCCACATAGATTTAATCCATTTCCTTACTACATCTATATTAGGTTAGGAATAAAAGAACATATGTATCAAATAATTGTTGATTGAGGAGACAATATTATCCACTAATGAGTCTGAGAGGTTAAGACTCAGTCCCTCCTTTGAATGAACCACTTGAGAAGAAACACACAAAATGATGCCTCTTTGGTTGAGAAAAATTACTACAACCTTCCCCACCCATTTAGCTTTACTAGCCTTTGAGAGGCCTTGAGAGACTCCCTCATGAGGAATCTTGAAGGATAGAGAGGCCTTAGAAGTCCCCACATCACCTGGCCTAAAATGGTGATTCCTACCTAAACTCCAATTCAAAAGTTTAGTCAATTTGCTCTCTTGATCACTCTGTTTTTCTCCACTTAATGATGTATTATTAAAAGAATTCATTGTTACCATTTTTATTACTTTATTTTATACATGCACACACTTACACACTTTATTACTAGTGCAAATTTAAAGATATCAAGAAAGGTTGTTGTCATTACAAAGGTCAATAAATTTGTTGCTAGAATATAATTTGAAAGTAATAATTAATTTCTCACATTATTAGAGGATGCTCTTAATTTTGTTTGATTTTAAAATAATACTTTTTAAAACTAAAAAATATCATAGTATTTTATTGTAAATAAAGATTTATTATTTGAATTTGTACTTAAGTAATTAAAAATGTATAATTGTTTATCCTTGATCAATAATACATTTGATAGAATTTCTTACAAGGGGGTATGTGCAGGATCATGATGGGCCAAAAGTGGCAATATGATGGGTATGTGGCTAACAACTATTTTTTACCAAAAATTGATGAAACGAAAAGGGTTTTTAAAGGAGATTCTCAACTTTCCAACGATATAAATTATTCTTTACTTTGAATTCAATAAGTAATTATTATTCATTTTCTATTCAAATTACGACTAAAGTCCTGATTGATGGGTTGATTGAAAAACATCTATAGCTTTCAAACGGTATCACATTTTTTGAATCCAAAACATGGGTCACATTCTATGCTTCACACATTATAGGATTAAAAAAAAAAATTGAATTTCATGAAGTTTTGACCAAGTTAAGGTGGTTAGACATATGTGTTTTTATATTTTTTAAAAAGTTGTAATAAAAAATTCATAATTAATTATTTACATGGAAAAAAATTACAAAAAATATGCATCACATCGGGGCATGAGTCCTCTACTTATATCTAAAATATTGTAAAAAAATATTATCATTTTATTGTGGTTAGGGTGGTCAGATAGACACCTACTTTTTATTTTTTCCCTGAAATTTAATTACCACTGCATTGAAATTTTCAAATTTTCACCAAATAGACTTTTTTGTTTTTTAAACAAACCTAGTAGTTTAGAAACTAAATTCAATTTGCTACAGATTATATACTTACATATTTTTGAAATAATATATAGATAACTTATTCAAATTTTAACGTCAAGTTGCCTAACTCTGATTTTTCTGATTTTTTGGCCACTTAAGGGCCTATTTTTTCCATGATGATCCTGCACATACCCAAGGGTCAAAATATATTTACTAAAATTTGGAAAGTGAAATGCATTGTAGTCTCTTTGAACATTCTTTTTTGACAATTATATTTTTCTTAAAACATCAAGTGAAATGCATTTAAATGACCAAATAGTCATAAAATTTGCATATGAAACTTAAAAGATAATTGATTTTCTTGATGGTTTGAATATTTTTAGCTTTTATACTTACATTATGTTATCAAATAGTTATTGATAATTTTACACTTTATTTGTATACAAAAGCAATGAGTCATTTTTTTTTATTATTAGTTAAAATTTTCCTTTGACTCTTAATTTATTTAATACTTAAAAATAGCTTATCTACAAATTTTATATCTAGTCTTTGACAATTGACTAAAAATTAATTCAAATATCTTACATACATTTATCTAAAAAGACACATAAATTTTAACTTTCTTAATTAAGAATTATTTTATTTTACATTTATATGTCACACAATTCTTTTTTAATGACTTTGAAAAGTGTAATAAATTAAATAGTGAATATATATATATTTGTTGATATTTTTTATTTATATGTTTCATTACATTAGTTATATTTTTTTATTTCAATTATTTCAATTATTTTTAAAATAAAAATTAAAAATTTGATAAATGATTTTTTTATCATAAATTTACTAATTTATTTTATTATTAAAAAATAAATTAACTTTTTAATTAATAAAATAAAAGTACAAATTATGAATTTGTTACTTATTTTTCTATTGCAATAGTATTGTTTAGCTTAACGTTTGCATGCACAATGGAAAACCCTTCTCATCCATTTATTACGATCCCCCACGAGAGCTTATGTTTTGGTTGTCTTTTGTTAGAGTCCAACTCCTTTGGGAATGCAACCCTTCTTGGAAGAATATTTATATAAATACATTGGATGATGAAGCTTACAAACTAAAGCTTACAATGGCTTCAGTTTTAAAAAATGTATTAAACTAGCACTTGCACCAATGGGAGGTTCAAGGAAAACGCCGATAGGAAAGCAGAGGTATGGACATAAAGAATTTTAGCATTACATGATCAAGTATATTTAAATTCTAACATATTATCTGCTTCAAATAAAGTGCTTTGAGAATTACATAGAAAGAAGTGATAATTCCTGCAGTGTAGTCTGACTGGAGCCTCATAGCTGCATTGAAGAAACCATACATGTAGGTCTTCTTTGATTTCAATCCACTACCTACACCCAACAAGAAAACAATGAGTGAATGAAGTTGATTAGATACCTTGAGAGACAATGGGATGAAGCACCTATTCATTGCATTGGCAGTCATCTTAAATAAAGATGGAGAAACTTTGAATGGTGGGTGTTACCTGAAGATATGTCTAATGTTAAAGTGACAGAGGATTCATCTTTTGACACTCTTTGATGTTGGGGACCCGAAAGATTGGAATGATTGGAATATCCTTACAGAAACTTCATTGTTTTGAAATGATCAGTTACAGCCTTACAGGCTTGCCTTGTAAGGATGGTAGTATAGGGTTATGAGTTGCAGTAGTAGCTGTAGCTGAGAGGTCAATGAAAGGCCATAGCAAGATAAACATAAGATTGACATGAAGAATAGTAAGAAGCTGAGACATTGCACAAGTGAAGGAAAGCTACTACTACTCTGTTTAGTGCTAGTGATGGGGATACTCTGTTGTTGTGGTCATGGAAATTATTAGCCATGTATAGAGCAGAGGAACTGGATGGATGATGAAACTTGAAAGCAGAAAAAGAAAATAGCAAACAAAATTGAGAGTAATTTCTATCACTCTTGGATTCCTTAGGGACAAAAGCTAATTCTGGGACTTGATTATTGAGAATCACCTTGGACGTTAATACACCGACTTTAATTATTACATAACTGAAACAAATTTGGCAGTTGGAAATTCTCAAGATTTGCTTTGGTTTCACTCAACAGCATGAGATGTAAGGGGACTTCAAATGTTTAAATACGTTGGAAAGTGGGAAGACATCAAATCACAATGTTTTAATTCCAATGTATTGTTGAATTTACTAAATCTTCCAAAATCACAGTCATTGATCTCCTTGGTCAAAATAATTTAATATGATTGATGATGATATTGTTGTTGTGTTTATCAGCGTGCAAACCATCTTTCCTAATACATAAATTATAAAAAATGGTGTTGTTCGCTACAGGAAAAATTGAAAGATAAACAGATGTGTCATTTTATTACTTGGTGCATACTCAAACAATATTTCATCATGTAGAATAAGATATGAATATATTTTACCATCCCAAATAAAAGTTAAAGCAAACCAAGCAACAAAGCTCACAATTTTGAGCATAAATCCCTGAAACTTTTTTTGGGTTTAATGATCTTGTCTTCCGTAGGATTTGAAGCCTTTTTGAATTTTTGCACAATGGCTATTAAGATGGTGTGACAAAATCAACCAAAGGTGGCTATGAAGATGGTGTGGAAATTGGCATTTTAACAGTTTGCCTAATGATGGATACAAGATGCCCTGATACATTTGAGTGCATAAATCAGCCACCCATCTACATTACACAAAACCAAGCAGGAAATATTTTGAAAATTGTAGAAACCCCGTTATACAGAGATACAAAACCACAAACAAATGTCTGCAACCCTCCATAAAGTCATTTGTAAAATTTTCAACAGATACAAGTCATAAGCTACAGAAAATGGTATTCAACAGAGGAGACAGTACTTGGAAGTTCTGGCATGGGGATTGTATGCATAGTGGTTGAAGGTTAATAACCTGTGAATCATCCATCTCATACCAGTCGTCAAAGCCAAAGGGTACAAAGTAATAATAGTGACCAGAATATAGAGAAAATCCAGCATGTACAAGTGTCATTCTCAAAACAGCCAAGGGAACCATAAATCCTATAAATAACCTCACCATTTGCTAAATTAATCAACGATAAGTGTTTCATAGGTATCTAACTACAAACGCTAATCACTGTTTAGCTGAAAAATATCATGTAGTTGTCTTTAAATTGCATGTGGATAGTCCTAACAGCCCTAGGATAGTCTAATGAACCCAAGATTCATTTGAGTGCATAAATCAGCCACCCATCTACATTACACAAAACCAAGCAGGAAAGGTTTTGAAAATTGTAGGAACCCCGTTATACAGAGATACAAAACCACAAACAAATGTCTGCAACCCTCCATAAAGTCATTTGTAACATTTTCAACAGATACAAGTCATAAGCTACAGAAAATGGAATTCAACAGAGGAGACAGTACTTGGAAGTTCTGGCGTGGGATTGCATGCATAGTGGTTGAAGGTTAATAACCTGTGAATCATCCATCTCATACCAGTCGTCATAGCCAAAGGGTACAAAGTAATAATACTAACCAGAATATAGAGAAAACCCAACATTTACAATGATAAGTGTTTCATAGGTATCTAACTACAAACGCTAATCACTGTTTACCTGAAAAATATCATGTAGTTGTCTTTAAATTGCATGTTGATAGTCCTAACAGCCCTAGGATAGTCTAATGAACCCAAGATTCTTTTGCAAGATGATTAGAGGTCTGATTGAGATAGAGATACAAAGGGATGAAGGCCTTCAATGATAAAAAATTTGTGAAGCTGCCAATGGTGACAAATTTGCCAAGAATTTAGAATCAATGAACCTGGTGATAGAAAGTATATATAAATTCACCCCTTACATAGCTAGTGTACCATGGTATATAGGTCCAAGGGCTCTTCTTTCTCAAATGTTTCCTCAGTACGGTGTCAAATAATAGGTTTTCTCGTGCAGCCAAAGCATACAGACCAATGTGTATAACAGGTAATTTCCTGACTGGCTAGGGAAGCATTAAAGGCATCAATCAAGCTAAAACTTTACATCTTGAAACAGTGGGTGAATTAGGAGGATTTTAGCATAGTTTTTGAATCTTCATAGAATGGTCGGTGAATCTTTGTTATTTTTATTATAGAATAATTCTATCCATAGGGTTTATGGTTAATACATGTGTCTTTTGGCGATGATATTATTAGATATAAATTTTACGTGATAAATCAGGGAAATTTCTTGAAATTTCCATCTGGCATACCTATTTTCCAAAAAATTTGTGAAAAATTAGCCAAAAGGACACAAACAGCCCACAAAAATATCCTGTTTTCAGTGCTAAGGTGATTCCTTCTGATAGCAGAAGTACCATGCAATGTCACTGAATGCTATTAAGGGTGCAATTTCCTTGGCTGGTGATTTTTGAAGAAGAAACCCAACATTCTATGAAAAAATAAAACCCTAATTTGAATACCCTATTTTGAACAAACAGCACCCACAACATTACCTCGAAATTCTGCACAAACTGCCTCCTGCTGTCAATGATGGCCATATGTCTGAAGCAGGCTTTGCAGAAATACTATTACGAAACCCTACCAAAGCACAATTTTTTTTAAATGAGACGAAACCAAAGCAATTAAACGAGCAAATTTAAATTGCAGAAATACTATTACGAAACCCTACCTATGCTGAAATCTTTTGAAGGAGACGAACCCAAACCAATCTCGCTATAGCTGATACTTCAATCTATTCACAGTAAACACAACGTAGATCTGAAGCATATTTATAGCAAATTTTCGCTATGACAAAGCAGGTCTGAGGCGGTCGACAAGCAGCTCCGTAGCAGGATCGGGGAGGATGAGGTGGGTGCGCCAGCAGGTGGGAATATTTCAAGATCTATGAAAAGATTTTCAGGCATGACAACTTTCCGGTAGTTTGACAGATTTCCTGCGCGCCTGAAATTTGTAAATAAGATGGTTTAGTAGCGTGAGACAGCAGTTTAGGAGTGTGAGACAGGCTTTCAGGGATATAATGCTCTGGCGATCCTAGAGGTAAAGCCTATCGGCTAAAAATGCTAAAATCTTATGTCTCTGAGCAAGTTAATAAAATTCTAGCACTAATATAGTAGGCCTGCAACAAAGCTTATATAAATTTATAACAAATGTATACTAAAAAAATATTTGAGTAGGTTTATTTTTTTCTAATTTTTGCTTCATGTGCAGGGTCAGTATTGCCAGATTTGTGGTTTAAAAACTAGGTATTGCCACAAAGAATGATGTCTTGTATGATATATGGGCATCCCGCATTCTTGAAGCTCTCTAATATATTGGATCATATTCAGATTACTAGACATAAAAACATTTCCTTCAAATCTTCTACTCTGTGTAAAGTCCAATTTAACCTTCACACTTATCAATGTTCACTAGTTCAATTTTATAATCTATTGAAAATTACATTGATGTTTTCCTTCAAGGAGAAGGGTGAGTGATTTTTCTAATGGGGATGGCTATTGAGATTGTTGAGATCTATAAAGAAAATTTAATTTTATATTATATAGATGTTCTTTTACATGTTATGATTGGTAAATAGATCTATAATGTCCATTAAGTATTTGCACTAGGGTTGTAATAAAAAAGAGTTGTCATGTGAAGAATAAAATTTGGTTTGTTTTGTAGTGCCCCTCAATTTTCTTTCTGCTTCTGATAGTTACTTGGATTGTATTTGGACATTATGATACTTGGTTGTTGATACTTAGATATTATGACACTTTGATGCATAGTTATGATGTCACATTTATATCTGATTTTTATGCTTATACCATGCTTAGTAAATCAGTTTAATCATTTACCCGAGTTATCATGGATATGAGTATTATGTGATTGTTAGATGTATGTCCTTATCATGATTTGATATATGATTATTGTGTGTCAATGTATTGGTGAAGGGGAATAGGGTCGCATCACTCACTTGCAAGTTCCTTGCAATGCTGCGATTTTCCCTTCACAGTGTGTTTGCTTCTTTGTTTATGTACATGTTTGACCATGTGGTTTGTTGCAGGTTGTAGGTACCAAGCATCGACTCCACCTGAATTGTCAGGTTTTAGCATGCCTTATACCCAATGGAGATTGTTGATTCAGAGATAGCATCGGGTCCCCACGTTGAGCCATCCTCCTCGTCGAGGATGAGTGTCTATTTGTCACACCCTTTTTGTAAGGACAGTTCGTGTTGGTCCATCAATGTTGTTGTCATTTTGCCATTTTTTTCACTTTGTGGTCTGGTATTGCTTGATAGTATGTTCATTTGAGTAATATCACTAGTAGAATTTGGAAAATAAATGACTACGTGACTAACACTAGTAGTATTTGGAAAATAAATGACTAATTTGGTCATTTATAAGTGACTAATTTGCTCATCAGGTAAAATCACAACTAAATGACTAATATCAGACAAACAAAAATGACTCAATAAATGTGCTCATTATTAAAATCTTGGCCATAATTTTCACTTTAATAAACATACTCTAAAACCTTCGTCAAAACCTTATTTTCAATCATAGCCTGCCATAATTAATAATAAAATATTACAAATAAAATTATTAATAAATATTTTTTATGGAATAAATATTTTGTTTTGTGGTGGGTACGTGCAAGATCATCATGGAAAAAATAGGCCCTTAAGTGGCAAAAAATTCAGAAAAATCAAAGTTAGGCAACTTGACATAAAAATTTAAATAAGTTATCTATATTATTTCAAAATATGAAAGAATAGAATCTGTAGAAAATTGAATGTAGTTTCTAAACTACTAGGTTTGTTTAAAAAAAATCTATTTGGTGAAAATTTGAAATTTTCATGCAATGGTACTTAAATTTCAAGGAAAAAAATAAGAAGTAGGTGTTTGTCGACCCTAACCACAATAAAATGATAATAATTTTTATAAGATTTTAGATATAAGTAGAGGACTCATGCCCCGATCGCGATGCTTTTTTGTAATTTTTCCAAGTAAATAATTAATTATGAATTTTTATTACAAATTTTAAAAATATAAAAAATTGTATGTCGACCACCTTAACTTTGTCAAAACTTCATGAAATTCAAATTTTTTTTTCTAATCCTATAGTATGCAAAGCATAGAATGTGACGCATGTTTTGGATTCAAAAAATGTGATACCATTTGAGAGCTATAGATGTTTTTCAATCAACCTATCAATCAGGACTTTAGTCATAATTTGAATAGAAAATGAATAATAATTACTTATTAAATTCAAAGTAAAACATAATTTATATCGGTAGAAATCTGAGAATCTCCTTTAAAACCATTTTCATTTCATCAATTTTGGGTAAAAAAATAGTCGTCAGCCACATACCCATCATATTGCCACTTTTTGGCCCATCATGATCCTGCACATACCCTGGTGTCATCATATGAACACCAAATTTTCTTCTAAATTGATGAAAAACCAACAAATTATAAAAATTAACGAAAACCATAAGAGAACCTAAAAAACTAAAACCCAAAAACCTTGAAAAAAGAAAAAATAAGCAAAAGGAAGAGAAAAAACAAAAGATAAGAATAAGCAACGAAATAATCTAAGAGGAAAAAGGACCAAATGTTTTTTTATAAGCATAATTTTCATTTTAATAAACATACTCTAAAACCTTGGTGAAAACCTTATTTTCAATGTAGCCTGCCAAAATGGAGTAGTCAGTCGAAACCTTATTTTGAAGGTAGCCACCAAAATGGAGAAGTAAAGCGACACCTGATTTTGGATTGCAACCTCTGCCCATTTTTCCACATCGAACATGATTTCTGCAAAATATTGTGGTAAGTCACTTTCCATGGTTTCAGTTAATTTTACTTTTCAAATTTGTACATGGTCAGGCCATATGATCCATATGATCCATTCTTTTTAATAATTTTACTAGCTTCTTGTTTACTAATAGTGATTATGTTCTTTTTTAGGCTAATTATGGAAAAGTAGATCCATCTTGTGTTGCAGAAGTTAAGGATTTATATAGAGAACTTGGAATCGAGGTCTATTTGTTCTTTTCTTTTCCATTATGAGATGTTAAAAGTGATCATTTCTTTTCAAAATTTCCACTATCAAATTGCATAGTTCATAGAAGAACTTACTTTTATCTATAAAAATGATATTAAGGGGCATGTAGATTGAGTTGTCTATACAAATTTTAGAATTTGAACTCTTAAAATTAGCTTCCACTTTCTAAGGGGGAATGCAAATCACTTTTGAAGTTGAGTGTAAAAAGAAGAGTAGCACGTAAAGAAAAAGGATGAACAATAAGAAAGTGAAAAGTGGCTCTTCTATCAACCATGTAGAGGACGATGAAAGGAGTGCAGGGATGGTAGGGGTTTAACATTTATAGTGCAGTGGAACAATAGTTCAGTTGTACAGTAGATGTCATTCTACTTTGTTTGAGAACTCTTACTGAATTACCAAAAATAGGAGTTCCCAAATGATGCCAATAGATATTATAAATAGAAAACAAACAACAATATTTTCATATAAAAAACACAAGATCTAATTCATAGGCCATATGAAAATCTCTAACATTTTGGCTCCCCTTTGATACTTTTCAACATACTTACAAATTACATCTCCATGATTAATATGGACTCGAAGGGTTGAAAGGGCACATGTTAGTCATTTCCATTTATTGGGAAATAAAGAGTTTGAAATGACTGAAAGAATCAAATGTAGCTCTTTACTCTAGATGCTTTATTCTCTTTCAGTTATTAATATATCCAGATATAAACAATGATGACTTAAATTCTAGAACTAGAAGAAATCTCATGAAAACTACAAGAAGAGATCAATGATTAGATGAATCATGGAAATGAAACCAACTCCATAAGCCACAACAAACAAAATATGCAATGCAAATGAGAATACAGGCCTTCAAACGAGTTTCCATGGATAAAGTATCATCCTCCCTTAGATCTCTTGTGAGAATGCCTAAAAGCTCTTCAGTTATCCACAATATCCACATTCTATGATCTATGATACAAAGATTGTGCATAGTTCTTCTCAGTTTATTCAATTTGGTGCTATTATTTTTATCATGTGATTCAGGCTTCAAACCAACCCCTCTCATTAGTATTTGTCTTCTAGAACTATCTAGAAGAGGGTAATCAAAATTTTTACTTGAATATCTAAAAGTCGAAGATCCTTTCCCTCAAACTGAAGCTTTGTTCTCAACAAACCAAATCCAAGATGAGCCAAGAACTAGTGGAAGGGAAGTTGAATGAAAACTGAAAGCAACTAAAATCCTTCCTAAGAAAAGTGCCCTTTCCACTATAACTGTCGGTTCTAGTGTCTCCTTGTTCATTTTTTTCTGGCATCTCCTCATTTTTCATTTCTTGATAGAGAGCTTCTGAAAGATGTGCAAGATGTTCTTCAATCTCAACAATCAATGTTGAGATAAAATGGAAGAATTTTTCTTGCAAATAAGGTGCTAAATCATTTATCCTTCAAGGATATTTATGTGCATGAAGAGAACTTAGGAGGTCTTCTAGAATATTCTTGGACCCCTCATCTATGGTATCTTTTATTTGACTAACCTTAGTTCCAAAATAAGCGTTAAGGCAACCCAACCAGTCTTCATCATTTGTCATCATAAATCTAAAACTCAACCTAGGTAAATTGACACTTTTTAGGCCCCCTCTCTTGACAAGCCATCCCTCACTAGTAGTTAATTTGTACAAATGGGTTTCAACATCTTTGTAAATTGCCAGAGATGTAACTATGGCTGCAAGGAATTTACCAACCTTAACTCTAGTTGACCTCCACCCTCATGCTCTTGTTTCAATTCAGTTTCTTCCCAACCGTACAAATCATAGACTAATAAATGGTAAGCCTTGAAATCATGGAACAAAAAACTACAAGACAGAGCAAGCATACAACACTAAAATTGTGACTTGCAGTAGTAAAAGAAAAGTAGTATGCAGTTTGATATACAATCAAAAAAGGGCATTTTATGAGGCTACCTTAAGGAAGAAAATTAAAAATTAAATAAAATCATGCTTCAAATTCCATTTAAATGTTCAGTTGTATAGTAGATGTCATCCTACTTTGTTTGAGAACTCTTACTAAATTCCCAAAAATAGGAGTTTCCAAATGATGCCAATAGATATTGTAAATAGAAAACAAACAACAATATTTTCATATAAAAACAACAAGAGCTGATTCATAGGCCCTATGAAAATCTCTAACTTTTTGGCTCCCCTTTGATACTTTTCTAAATACTTACTTTCATATCCATGATTAATATGGACTAGAAGAGTTGAAAGGGCACATGTTACTAGTCTTTTCCATTTATTGGGCAATAAAGAGTTTGAAGTGACTGGAAGAATCAAATGTAGCTCTTTACTCTAGATGTTTTATTCTCATTTGGTTATTAATATATCCAAATATAAACCATGATGACTTAAATCAAGACTAGAATAAATCTCATAAAAACTATAAGAAGAGATCAGTGATTAGATGAATCATGGAAATGAAACCAACTCCATAAGCCACAACAAACAAAATATGCAATGGAAATGAGAATACAAGCCTTCAAAGGAGTTTTCATGGATAAAGAATCATCCTCCCTTAGATCTCTTGTGAGAATGCTTGAAAGCTCTTCAGTTATCCACAATATACACATGCTATGAGCTCTAATACAAAGATTGTGCATAGTTCTTCTCAGTTTATTCAATTTGGTGTTATTATTTTTATCATGTGATTCAGGCTTCAAACCAACCCCTCTCATTAGTATTTGTCTTCTAGAACTATCTAGAAGAGGGTAATCAAAATCAGTACTCGAATATCTGAAAGTCGAAGATCCTTTCCCTCAAATTAAAGCTTTGTTCTTGAAAAACTAGAGCTAAGATGAGCCAAGAACTAGTGGAAGGAAAGTTGAATGAAAACTGAGAGCAACTAAAAGACTTCCTAAGAAAAGTGCCCTTTCCACTATAAATGTTGGTTCTAGTGTCTCCTTGTTCATTTTTTTCTGGCATCTCCTCATTTTTCATTTCTTGATAGAGAGCTTCTGAAAGATGTGCAAGATGTTCTTCAATCTCAATAATCAATGTTGAGATAAAATAGAAGCATTTCTCTTGCAAATAAGGTGCTAAATCATTTATCCTTGAAGGAGATTTATGTGCATGAAGAGAACTTATGAGGTCTTCCATAATATTCTTGGACCCCTCATCTATGGTATCTTTTATTTGACCAACCTTAGTTCCAAAATAAGCATTAAGGCGACCAAACCAGTCTTCATCAATTGTCATCATAAATCTAAAACTCAACCTAGGTAAATTGATACTTTTTAGGTCCCCTCTCTTGACAAGCCAACCCTCACTAGTAGTTAATTTGTGTAAATGGGTTTCAACATCTTTGTAAATTGCCAGAGATGTAACTATGGCTTCAAGGCATTTACCAACCTTAACTCTCTCACACAGATCTGCAAATCCATTAGCTATTATTTGTTTCATCCTACTAATAAACAGGCTTTCAAAAAGTTCATCCTGCAGACTCTTTGAGTGCTTAGAAACAATCTCACACACGCATTGGAATGAAAACTAAATATTTGAACCAAAAACCATTTTTAGCCACTCCAAGCTCCCTTCAAATGCATCCAGACTATCCAATGTTTCTTTGATCAATGTCTAATTCTCTACAAGTTCCTTGCCACTTTTCACAAGATCAAGTAAATACTTTCCCCCAAGCCTATCTGCAGAGAGAATATCATCTGCACATGTCTTAAGCCACACTAAGCAAGATTCTAATATAAATTCACTCAAAAAAATCATCATGGTAGCTTGTAGATTCTCTCTATGAGATTTCCACAACTGTACCTCATTGTTTGGGTTTGTTATCTCACCAAACATCTATGATTCATGCGGCACTGCCAACACAGTCTTATAAAAAAGAGGCAAATCGTTTAGAACCTCCAAGAAGAGTTCCCCAGCCTAACATAGCATTACTTGTATGACTCTTACCACATTATAGAAAATGGAACTGACTACCCCCACCTTATCAGTCTATTGGCTAGACGTGTCTTCTGGTTCCAACAATGCATCGACAGTTTTGTTTTTTCTTTGGCGTGAGGATCTTTTATCGGTGGGATGAGGTCTCCTATTCTTGCGATGGTCCAATGGGAATGTCTCCACCAATGAAATCCCCATCAAACCATCACGGGAACAGGATACCTCATCCCGTTGATAGAAGATCCTCACGCCAATGAAAAAATAGAACCATTCCATAGAGGACATCCCCATTGGACCATCACGGGAACATGAGACCTCGTCCCGCCGATAGAAGATCCTCACACTGATGAAAAAATAGAACCATAAATGCATCGCTAGAACCACAAGATACATCCGACCGGTAGAACCCTTAGTGTGTGAATTCTTCTAGCCATTTCTGTCAGAATGAAGCAGATGGAGTTCAGGGGTTTTGTTTCAGATGATATAGAAAATTTTGTTTGGAACCAAATAGAGTTAAATGGGTGTTTCAAACTCAATCAAATCTTGTTTAAAAAAACCCAACATGAAGAAAAGTGTACTTAGAAGATTTAGATTGCTTTTCTGATCATCGTGATTTGGTTTTCAACATCTTTGCAACTTACCAGAGATGTAACTATGGCTTCAAGGAATTTACCAACCTTAACTCTAGTTGACCTCCACCCTCATGCTATTATTTCAATTCAGTTTCTTCCCAACCCTACAAATCACAGACTAATAAATGGTAAGGCTTGAAATCATGGAATGAAAACTACAAGAGACGGAGCAAGCATACAACACTAAAATTGTGACTTGTAGTAGTAAAAGAAAAGAAGCAGTAGGTAGTTTGATATACAATCAGAAAAGGGAATTTTATGAGGCTACCTTAAGGAATTAAATAAAATCATGCTTCAAATTCCATTTAAATGTTCAGTTGTACAGTAGATGTCATCCTACTTTGCTTGAGAACTCTTACTGAATTCCCAAAAATAAGTTCCCAAATGAAGCCAATAGATATTATAAATAGAAAACAAACGACAATATTTTCATATAAAAACAACAAGACCTAATTCATAGGCCCTATGAAAATCTCTAACTTTTTGGCTCCCCTTTGATACTTTTCTACATACTTACAGATGACATCTCCATGATTAATATGGACTGGAAGGGTTCAAAGGGAACATGTTAGCCTTTTCCATTTATTGGGCAACAAAGAGTTTGAAGTGACTGAAAGAATCAAATGTAGCTCTTTACTCTAGATGCTTTATTATCATTTGGTTATTAATATATCCAGATATAAACCATGATGACTTAAATCAAAACTAGAAGAAATCTCATGAAAAATGCAACAAGAGATAAGTGATTAGATGAATCATGGAAATGAAACCAACTCCATAAGCCACAACAAACAAACTATGCAATGGAAATGAGAATACATGCCTTCAAAGGAGTTGACATGGATAAAGAATCATCCTCCCTTAGATCTCTTATGAGAATGCCTAAAATCTCTTCAGTTATCCACAATATCCACATGCTATGAGCTCTGATACAAAGATTGTGCATAGTTCTCAATTTATTCAATTTGGTGCTATTATTTTTATCCTATGATTCAGGCTTCAAACCAACCCCTCTCATTAGTATTTGTCTTCCAAAACTATCTAGAAGAGGGTAATCAAAATCAATACTGGAATATCTGAAATTCAAAGATCATTTCCCTCAAACTGAAGCTTTGTTCTCGACAAACTAGAGTTGAGACGAGCCAAGAACTAGTGGAAGGGAAGTTGAATGAAAACAAAGAGCAACTAAAATCCTTCTTAAGAAAAGTTCCCTTTCCACTATAACTGTCGGTTCTAGTGTCTCCTTGCTCATTGTTTCTTGCATCTCCTCATTTTTCATTTCTTGATAGAGAGCTTATGAAATATGTGCAAGATGTTCTTCAATCTCAATAATCAATTTTGAGATAAAATGGAAGCATTTCTCTTGCAAATAAGGTGCTAAATCATTTATCCTTGAAGGATATTTATGTGCATGAAGAAAACTTAGGAGGTCTTCTAGAATATTATTGGAGCCCTCATCTATGGTATCTTTTATTTGACTAACCTTAGTTCCAAAATAAGCATTAAGGTGACCAAACCAGTCTTCATCATTTGTCATCATAAATCTAAAACTCAACCTAGGTAAATTGACACTTTTTAGGTCCCCTCTCCTAACAAGCCAACCCTCACTAGTAATTAATTTGTGCAAATGGGTTTCAACACCTTTGTAACTTGCTATAGATGTAACTTCAAGGCATTTACCAACCTTAACTCTCTCACATAGATCTGCAAATCCATCATCTATTAGTTGTTTCATCCTACTAACAAATAGGGCTTTCAAAAAGTTCATCCCACAGACTCTTTGAGTGCTTCAAAACAATCTCACACACACATTGCCATGGATACTCAACATTTGAACCAAAAACTATTTTTAGCCACTCCAACCTCCCTTCAAATGCAACCAGACTATCCAATGTTTCTCTAATCAATGTATCATTCTCTGCAAGTTCCTTGCCACCTTTCATAAGATCAAGCAAATAATTTCCCCCAAACCTATCTGTAGAGAGAATATCATCTACACATGTCTCAAGCCATGCTAAGCAAGACTTTGATATAAATTCACTCAGCAAAATCATCATGGTAGCTTGTAGCTTCTCTCTATGAGATTTCCACAACTGCACCTCATTGTTTGGGTTTGGAACCCCACCAAACAACTATGATCCAGGTGGTATTGCCAACACAGTCTTATAAAAAAGAGGCAAATCATTTAGAACCTCCAAGAAGAGTTCCCCATCCTAACATAGCATTACCTGTATGACTCTTACCACATTAAAAAAAATGGAATTGACTACCCCCACCTTATTTTGCATAAGCTTTATCTAGTACAATGTCCTCCCACTTGTTATGTGGTTGTCTAAATCCTTTTCCAAAGCATTGGTTCCTTGCCCCCATTGGATTTTTAATTCTTTGCTACCTTGGTTGAGTTCTTGAGTTTAGTTAATGGAAAATTGGTTCATCAAATTTACATGTGAAGGCCAAGAACTTTTCCTCTTCCTTCACCTTTCTATTATATTCTTTCATTGACTTGTTATAGGCCGAGGTTATATTTCATTTAAGTGATTTTATCTTGTTTGTTTGATGATTGGATAATGGTTCCATAATCTTGGTATACTGGCATGGTGGGTTCAATATCCATATATTGATCTACCAAAAAGGTCTCTATTGTTAGCATGGGCATCTCCAACATGGAGCCTAATAGCAATTAGGAGCACCATTCAACCTCACTTAGACAATTTCACAAAAAATAGGCTTCAATATCTCAATTCCATCAATCTTCAAGCATTGTAGACAAGATATAAAACCATTTTCAGATAACCTTTAATGACTTCTAAAACATGTCCCAAATTCACCATAGGTTGTTTTGCAACTTGCAAATTGCAATTCAACTTGCAAATTGCATTTTCATTAAAGTTTCTAAAGCCTTTTCAATAGATCTAATTTGTGTACATCCTGTAATTATTGTAGTCCATGAGACCACATTTGTTTGAGGCATTTTTTTGAACACTTCAAGTTCCTTGTCTATGATCCTACATTTAGCATACATGTTGGTGCAGGAGCACCTAAGCTTCCATTTTCAAATTTGAAGGCCATTGCATCTTACTAGGTCATTTTAGCATTTGAGGCTTGGTCATTTTATGTTAATTAGGTCTTGTGATACCATTCACTATGAATTAGGATGATTTTAGAGTCAATTGGGTAAAAGAGACAAAGTTGCAATTTTTTTGTAAAATTGCAAACTATCAAAAGTTGTAGGCCATTTTTGTCAAGTTTTGCAGAATTGCTAAATATAGTGCAACATGAAAAATTTTGCATGTCTAAGGAAAATAGATGCTCCTCCATCGAACAACAAATGTGCATTGATAAATTGAATATATACTTGATATACCAATTTAAATAATAAGGAAATATTAAACTGGAGACAACCAGATAATTGAATATTTTCAACAAACAATTGATACCAATATAAAGCCACAAAATCAGAGATCTTTCATTGATTTCCTCAAAATTATATCTGCAACATAGTCTTTTGAAATGGAAACATTAAGGAAGCTTTATGTTGTCTATCTATCCCTATTCACCTACTATCTTCTCCCATATCCTTCTTTTGGTCATGGTCTCTCTTATATACATGAGAGGCAACAAGCTTCAGACCAAAAGACATGACTCTTGATAACAAAACATGATTTTGAACTTAATTTAAGAAACTAACACAACCATAAACATGTGTACCAATTCATTAATCTCTAAGTAAAATCCCATGGTCATCTAAGACCCGTTCAAAGCTTTTACTATATGATAGGTTCCACATCATTACGACCGACCGATTCTGACTGTTGCTCAATTGTGCCCGGATTATCCACTACCCCATTTATAAATAGATTGAGAGATGAGAGGTGATCAATGTACCCCTATTTTGCATGAGTGTCAACATTGGATATGACCACCTTCATATCATACTCTATGTACATGAATTTCTCAATTTTTTTATGAGTATTCTACAAGACCATATCCTCATCATTGATCTCTTGCAATGCAATTGTTAGAAACTCTATAAATTTTGCTTTCCAATCATCCCTTTCTCGAAGATTCCCTATATCATCATGGAGTGTAGGAACCAAATTAAAACAACTGAGGTCTTATTCAAGTCTTTCTTGATATTGGTTGTGGGATCTCACCAAGTCATTATATCTTTGCAGTGTTTGGTCTTTTAGGATCTATTTACCCAGAAGTTCCTTCTTTTTATCAATCATTCTTCCTTGTAACCGGACATTCTCCTCTAGTGCTGATTGTATTTTCTTAAATACACCCCAATAATCACCATCTTGCTTTATCAGCTTATTGAATCTCTCTTTGATTATATCAGACACAACATTGTACTTAATTATTTTCACTTCCTTTTCCAGTGTTTTACACTTTTTTTGGGCTTTCAAATGGGATTTTTTCCAATATGATACATGAGCTAATGCATCTAACACTCTCTTATCCTTTTTGAGCCATGAAGCATACAATTCTGAAGTAAAAGAGGAAGATGACTTCTCCATTTGATGTGATAACTTTTTTTTCAATATGTCATTCTCTTTGAACAATTTTTCAATTTGTGCTCTAGTGAATTTTGCCACATTGACATTCAACTCTACAGTTTCTAAGGGATTAGTGTCTACAACTCTTTTGACCAAAAGGTGTCCAAATAATTGATTAGGATTGTCAATCACTGTCGGCCTCTTCTCATGAGGGTATAGTGACCAAATGAGCAAGGCATCCTCATCTGGATTGTATCTAGACCCTAAATATATCTTATCACTAGCTTCCTCTGATAAGTTCATTGTTGTATCCCCTCTTTTTCTAAATCTACCGAACAAAATTGTTGAGCTCATGTCCCATCCTAGTAGAAGTAGTACCCCAACCTCTTGAAGTAATTCTCTACCTCTTTCAGGAGTGATGGATTACATTTCCCTGTCAACTTCCTTTTCAAGAGTAATGTCTTGCTCCTTTTGTCTTATTTTCTTCCCCTTATACTCATAGAAAAATGATTTGAACTCAGGAGTTTTAACAAAATCATTATCAGAAATGAATTAATGACCAACCTTGACCCTAATGTCATCAGATAACTCATCTGATGTTTCAAATTTTACAAGTTCCTAAGGGGGCTCATATTGTGTAACCATAGAGGCCTTTATTTGTTCCTAAAGGGGCTCATATTGTAACAACCCTCTTCTTAATACTCAAGTAATCTCAAGAATTTACTAGAAAGTAAATCAACTTAGTAAACATGACAGAGAATTTTTTTTTTTAAAGGAAAACATTTGCATAAGCACAAGAATAAAGTACAACTTTTCTAGATAATTCAAACTTGAATTCACATGTAATCATAACTAAAATCAAGCTAATTCCTTACAGAATTCATTTATATCACATAAAATAAATTTGGCATAAAGAATAGTTTTACCTCATAGATTTTTCTATCATAAGCCAGAACATGGAGTTCACTGCATCTGGAATGTCGATCTCTATCTTCACAAGCCTCAGAAAGTCTATTGCTACAGAGGGAGAGCATCATCCGAGTGCTTTTCCTCCAACCACGGACTCAAGTAGTCCCCCGCGCACTTCCAAACTGGAAGTAACCCGGCCCTTCTCGAAGAGTATAGATATAAGGAACTGCCAGTTTCACCATCTGAGTCCTAGTGATGTGTACAACAAAACTCAATCGACCATACAACTCTAGATCCCTTCTAGCTAAGTATGATCATTCTGATTGGTCGTTCCATCTAGACACACACCTCTGACTCGTCTTAGAAACTATCTCATCCTATAGTTTTTCTTACTTTATTTGGTATTCTAGACTCAAGCTAGTCATTAAAGAAAATCCATTCTAGTCAATCTGACTTAGAACTAATCCTTAATATAGGATATTCATTCTATGTAAAGATTTAGGTATTTCAACCCTTTTAAAAGTCCCTTATTGCATCCTTGCAATATCTAGGGTTTACGACTTCTTGTCATTTTACTCTCAAGATTCAATACCCAACATCTTGATGCGTCAAATCGAGTTTCGACATTATCGTAGAATCTCTTAAGGTATTATAAATACTTCCTACCTTGTTCTATGTTTTATTGACCTTTCATATATACATTCATATATACAATGTCATATTTGACATAAGCGTTACATATTTCCTATATCCTCCTCATTTCAATACTAGGGTTTAGCTTCTCTAACCCAATACATGGAAAAATCAAACATCCTTGTTCTCTGAGGATAATAGCATTAACGAAGCATAACAAGAGCAATTACTTCTAGTCTTACCCATACGACTTAGAATTTCTCAAATTCACATTTCATATTTACCATGAATAAGCACGATATCCAAGGAATATACTCATTGATATATATATCTTAATCAATGTTGATACTTCTCATGTAGTTAGTACTTCGACTAAGTTCAATCCTTCAACCTCAATAGGTTAGATTCATAAGAGAAAATAAATTTTCTTCCAACTTCCCTATCTACTCAATTTCACATTCAAATAAGGATAGGGTATAAACTCATATGATTATCATCCTTTATATAAGTATGTCACATATACCTATAAGAACAATCTCAAATACAATAGACATGTAGGTTGAGTTTTGGTCTCCCAACATCCCCTTCTCAAAGTTGGTTATGACAATGATACCAAGTATTGGAATAACGAAATTCCTTGTACACATAGTTCTAAAAATTTCAATCATTCAAATATAATAAGGTTCATACTTTCGATCTCATACTATGTCTATACCGTTGAGCTAATTACAAAGTCTCATTCTTGAAATAAAAGAGTATTTGGATATGTCTCCTTGCATACCCATCCTTGAGAGGGTTTAACACAAGAAGAAAGATGCTTATCATAAGGTCAACTAGTTTCTTTTTCTTAAAGCACCTAATACCGAAGGTTTGGCTTAGGATCATTCCCATAATAACCTTAGCTCTTTGAAGGGAATTTATCCCTTCTGGCATCCCCTCAGTAATCTCAAAATATAATTAGAGCAATAACTCAATCTCAACTAGATTGTCAAGATGAAGCTAATAAATAAGATATCCTAGTATCTTAAGTAATCTTGCGCTATCATGCCACATCATCACCTTGGCCTTATATGACACAGAGACAATTAAACTTTTGGCTCAAAAACGTGTAAGGCAGACTAAGTCTTTGGCCAAGGAAAAATTACTTTATTTATTTATTTATTTTTTTAAAAGCCTATCGGCTAGACACAGTCACAGCACAACATTCAAGTACGTTGGCCCATTTCAAAACAAGAAAAGGTCTATAAATAGATACCAGGTAATAAATTTCTTAAATGCAGCGAACAAAGCTTATACCATAACCATTATTCACAGTAAAGTGATCTCACCTCTTACCGAGCCATAAATTTTGTCCAAAAACGGCCTTTTCTTTCAACGTCTCACCTTCTCTACCCATCGTTCTGCTATCCAAGAGCATGTATGATATTCCACTCCCTTATCTCGATGGTGAAAGCCTTCTCCTCCTATCATGTTGTCATGCAATATCAAGACTTTGATCTAACAATAAGCATTAGCATTTACGCCTCCTCATTTCTCTGTGTTAAGCATCATTATTTAATATGATTTCTCCCTTGCGGAATACCTGCAGATGGAGATCCTACACATAGGCACTATTGATAGCTTTAGTAATCATTATAGAATAGTCTTCTCACATGGACTAGAAGACAAATTTTAGAGATCTCTTCTCCCCTATGCAACTGCTTGGTATTATTCTCTGTTACAATCTTCCGCCTAAGCCCCAGCTCTCACGCCCTCAATCTACTCTTATGAAATGTTTTTGAGCAATTCCAGGTCATGCTTCTAGGGAATGCATGGTGATTGAGATTGAGCATGTCAGGAATTGAACAGTGGGCGCTTCCCCTTCCACAGCTAACCCCCTCAATAATCTCGCAAGAATTAGTTATATCTAACTGTGTGTCAGCCTTACTACTTGAGTATACACATAAACCTTATTTCCTCACAACTGTCGGTCATGACCTTCTTCTGCGGCAAGATCCAGATCTTTTAACTATTGACTCATTTTTCATTTCATTATGTTGGTGGTTAAATCTGTTTCAACCCATACACAGCCAGCGAGCAGTTCGCCCACAAATACTGAGGATTATATCATGGTCTTTTTCAAAGACTTAGGGGTTATTACCCCATCTTAATTTTGCATGCCTATCTTTGAGGAAACTACCTCCCTTTACCAAGGTGGCATGAGTGGTTTCTTCCCACTCGGCCAACTACCATGATCAAAGTTCGCACAAGCATGACACTTGCAAGACTATGGTGAGCTCCAAGCTCCCATTAGTTATGATGTCCACTATATCAAAGTAATAACGCAAGATCAAAGAAAATATTAAATATCAAATTTATATAATTATATTATAATATCATAACACGCATCCCCAAAATGCATACGAATATTAATATAACAAAGATGCCATCTTATTCAACGTCACAAAGAGGATCATCAATAATAAATGCTTAAAGATTGGCATATATAAATGACAAATCATTTAGAAATTAAGATTTGGTAACACAATCTTACATGATGGACGACATTGATCTATTTGTCATCTCTCGACATATTCACCCTAAAAATGAACTCAATGTTAAAAAGAGAGTTAATAACCCTTAAGAGTATTAAATCAACACAAAGGTCGACTAATTGATTATTATCGACAAGCTTCTAAACACGCTAAACAACATGCACTAGACATTAAACGACATCGACAACTTGTCGAGTCGAGAAGTAAACTTAGACCAAGAGAGTTGAGTATCACTCACCTGACTCAAGTAGGTTCGACCAATTTGTGCCTACACAAGACTTAAGATGACTTGAAACTATCATTTTCCTTATATCTATTCCCTTCTCTCCCATGATGCTCTCCCTCCTTTTCTCGGAGGGCGAAAACTATTCCTTGAATGTGACTTGCATTCACCAACTCAAGATTAGTGTATTATTAATCATTTCATAATCCTTATATGAAATCATCACACCTTGACAATTTTTGAACACATGTCAATTTTAGTCAAATAAACCTAACTCATGAAAACATTAATTTTTCCTAACATTAAATCATTCAGTCATGTGTAAGAATCTACTATTTACTTCAAAAGTAAAAAGTAAAACATAGTTAAAGTTAGGGATGTAACACATATTGTGTAATCATAGGGGCCTTTATTTGCCCCATTGGTTGCTCCTCTTCATCAATCTCCTCATCACTTCCTTCCTCTTCACTATTGTCAGTGGAGAAACATACATCAGGGGTGGATTGTGGGGGTATGTGATCCAAAGGCTCCACATCCTTAGCCTACATTCCTGTGTAACTCATATGAGATGTATCAAAAACATATGAGGGCACATCTTTTACTATTTCATTCATATGAGCAATAAGCTACTCAATCCTAGCCAAGGGATCTTGTATATTAGCAAATGCTTCTCTATATGATGAGACATTCTTTCTCTTCCATTCCTCTATAGGCGCAACTTTATTATATGAAGCCATTCTCTCACTAGTGGAAGATTCATCTTGGTTCTTGATCACATCATCAAGTGCAAACCAATGCTCATACCCTGAAAAATTCTAAGTTAATCTTGCTTGATGAATAAATCCATTTGCATCAAGTTTCTTTCTTTCATACCCAAGAGGAAGGTTGTAATGAGATAATTTAGCATCAATTTCTTCATATCCTTCAATGGCACATACTATGAAATCTCCAAAACAAAGAGTGCTAGGCAAGAGTGATTGTTTATTATGAATCTTGAGATGTTTAGTATCAGACCTTGCTAATTGGCTTATTATTTCCAAATAAACAACTCTGTTAGGAACCACTCGAGGTAGAAAATGTGGAACCCCTTCAAATCCATAAACCCTTATTACTATGCAATCGAAGAAGGCATACTAGTCTCCCCAATTATGGTTCACCTTGCCTCTCGGGCTCTTTTCCTTTGGTCTCAAAAATCTCTACACCTCAGAGGATAAATTGTGATCATATGAATAGCCTAGCAACTTCATCAGTGGTTTAACAAAATATTCTTCAAAATATAAATAGTGAGACCTCTCACATCGACTATCCCATAGTGCAGTCCACATCTATATAGGTTTAAAGTTTCCATCTTTATCTGTGTCTTTGATTCTTAATTATTTACCCCATACATTTCTAGCATGTCCCTCATATAAAATTAAATGCATTAACAAGGAATAGTGTTTGAAATCTATGCAATCACTATTTTTTTTAATTCTTTCAAGCCCTTGATTTAGGGCATTCACCAAATAGTTTGCATAGTTGAATGACCTAGCATCTTTGCTTTGTATATCAGCTACTAGAACCATCGGTGCAATAGACATAAGTGGTGGAATCTCAATTACGAAGACTTGACCAGCTAAGTAGTAGGTATATTGGAAGTATTCTTCAAACAAATCTATATGAAATGTAGGGTTTTCATTGTTCAAAAATTTTCTGAGTTGACCTTGCTCATTCTTAGGTTTGTGCAAAGCTAGCTTCCATCTCTTGTAACTAGTATCCATGCAACGTACGGTATTCTATCAAAAGTCTCTAATGGTGAATGGCAAGTTCATGGGAACTTCTAACTAAAATACATTAGAGATCAAGTCTTGGGAGATAACAAGCATATCAACCCCATTTGGTGATTGGATAGTTCTTTTCTTGGAATTATACCGACTGGCCAGATATTTCACCAATTCTATGTTGATGAACACGTTTGGCACCACAAGTCTTCCTAAGTTCAGTCTCCATGGGTTACAAATTGGTTGAAATCTGAATTGTTTTCTATAGTGATACATAAAAAGATCATAGCCCCAATGTGGCATCCAAACATCCCCAAGACCCCTATGTTTATATAACAATTTACTTGCTTGAACACTTCTTTTGGGTCTTGGCCCTGGCCTCAGACATTGATCTATCAAGTCTTGGTTTAAATTCCTCTTTTTAGTTTTTTGTTTCTTTGCCTTAGGTTTTTCCACATTTTCTTCCATTGCAAACTCTGAAAAAATGCAACTTTCTAGCTAAGAGTGGAGTACTTATGTGAATTTTTGCTTCTCTTGGCTTCACTGCATGAGAGCTCTAAGTTCTATCCTTTCTACTTCTACCCTTAGCGTAGCCTTTCTGGTTTCTGCAAATTGTATGATTAATTTGTGGTGCAATTTACCTCTATGCTAGCTCATTAATATACCACCTGCTTCAGTCTTATCATTGGGGAGAGCATTTATGTTAAATATCCTGACGATGCTTTTGATGCCACATTAGCTAGTAGTAATCATTCATTGCTATATCGTTGGGACCTTGGTTCATTTTCCACCAATGACCACCTTCTCCACCGATAAGTGTTTTTCTTTTGGTCTATCGGTAAGACATCAAACAATGTTACCCCGATGCATCCCAACCTCACCGATAAGTGTTAGACTTTGACACCCCATGATTATATTAGGCTATCAGGGGAGCTTCATCATTCATTATGTCGATGCACTAGAGTTGTGGCAATGGAAGGATATTATGCCAATGTAAGGATATGAATTGCCCCTATCAGGCTATCGGTGGGGTGGTGATGGGAGTTCCACTAACAAAGTATTGTTAGCCTGATGGTATCAAAGGACTTCAATGGATTTCATGAATGTGATTATTTGGGTATGTTGGTTACAAAAATGGATTTTTTACATGAACCTTAGTAATTTGTCTAGATTGTGAAATTGAGTCAAATGGTGAGATTTTGTAAGGACTAGGAGATAAATGAATAGATGCTAATGCAAATATGTGGGATTATTTTTTTTAGTCCCAACACAGGTCTTTTGACATTTTTTTTTCTTATATTTATTGTGTGATGCATGATCTTTATATTTCTTTGTTATTTTGTGCATGCATGTGCCATGTTTAGGCTTAATAGTGGGTTATTAACCTCTCACATGAGCTAATATGTTGGTGATCTAGGTTTTCTAAACAAAAGTCCCCCCGATAAAGTAAAGTCCCCCCTATAAAGTAAATTTCCCCCAATAGAATAATATGTAATAATATTTAATTGAGAGAGTATAATATTTCTTATAGGGATGTATTGTCTATGCATTGATGGATATTCATATCTTGTTTCAAAGCTCCCATTTTGGAACAAGCAGGAAGGATGTTGGCAATGGTTGTAGAATTTGGCTTTACAACTGCAAATTGTATTCACTTGAAAGTTTTTAAAGTCTTTCCACCAAATTCATTTTGTGCATATCTATTGTAGAAGTCCTTAAGCTATATGAAAAAGGTGTCTATACAATTTGAGATCAATTGATAAACTAAGACATGTAATGTTGATTTGATTTACATTTTACTTAAGATATAATCTCGCTGAGATGTTGAATTTCTTAGTTCAATAATTGGGATTCTCAATTATCTTGTATACCCAAAGTGTATGTGATAGAAAGAAATTAGGTAGTCATGTCGATTAGTTTGACAATTTAAATGATCTTGAGTTCATAAGTACATAGTGATAAGTTTTGACAAATAATATAATTTCTTATTGTATTTATCATAGAAACAAAGACATCTTTTGATTGTAACAGAGGATGTAGAGAGTGAAGCATTGGCTACTTTGATATTTGAAATTGATGATTTTTTTACTAAATTGATAATGTTTGAAGTTTCTTTTTCTTTCTTAGATGTTGAGTCTAATTAATAAGTTTAATGTTGTGTTGCAACTTGCAGGTGAGTATGTTGATATGATAAAGGCTAGCATTGTCGATCCTCTAAAAGTTATCAAAATTGCATTAGTTGATGCAAAAAGGTAAAACTATTTATCTTTATTATAATTTGTGGAACTTCAACTACAATATCTATTAAAAATGTAATTCCAAATATGCTTTTGATGGATGTTATATCTAATTCCGATACATTCACTATATCTAGTGCCTAAGTTTAGGGTGCCATAGTTGGAAAAGGAAAATAAAATGTTTGAATTTTATATATCCTCTATATTATTTGACTTTTCTGAGTTTTTGATGTGCAAATTTTGAAACCTTATTTTCAGGCTACAGGTCCAAATTGGAGAAGTGAAAGGTCATGAATACCAACAAGGAAGATTTTGGAGGAGCCAAAACCAATAGCAGTAGAAAAGTTGTGGATTTGCAAGGGGATTAAATGGGTCAAACCCCTATAGGAGGTCGCTTCCCTTCCAAAAGGACTGTAGTTAAGGGGAAAATAGTATAAGTATATGAAAATAGGAGAATTTTGTTTATATAGTGTCTATAAGTTCTACAGAGTCATTAAGACATTGAATGTAACTAATAAGGCTTAATGAAGTAAATTTTTAGAGTGGTTTTTTCTCCACTCATAAATACTGTGTTGTGGCTCCTCTTGATTTGTAATCTATTTGAGTTTGTGTTTGATCAATCATATTTGTTCAAGCATTTTAGTCTTCATTTCATGGTGTTTTTTAACATTTGAATGATACTTGAATTTTATATGCATAAATTTGTGAGGATTAATTAAGTTAGATTTGATTTGTAATGACTAAATATATGACTAAATACATGACTAAATTAATGGCTAAATACATGACTAAATTAATGATTAAATATATGACTAAATTAATGAGTAAATATATGACTAAAGTAATGACTAAATAAATGACCAATTAACAATAATCAATTACTAAATTAATGACTAAATATATGACTAAAAAAATCACTACCATGACTAAATAAATGAGTAAAATAGTTTAGTCATAAATTTGGTGGTGTTATAAATGACTACAAATAAACCACTAAAATAATCACATGACTAAAATTAATGACCAAATATATGACTAAATCAATGACTAAATCAATGACCAAATCAATGGCCAAATTAATGATTAAAATCAATGACTAAATAAATGACTAAAATTGTTTAGTCATAAATTTAGTGGTGTTATAAATGACTACAAATAAACCACTAATAGTCACGTGACTAAAGTTAGTCATTTATATGCAATTTTTAGTAGTTTATTTAGTCATATATTGATGTTTGTGTACTAGTGTATTCCTAATTAGTGCTTTTGTTTGATTATTGCGTTGAAATAAAGATTATCAAAATTAAAGCCTTGGAGTAATTAAAATAAAATCTTTTATAAAACTGAAGTATTAATTAAATAAAATATTATCAAAGTATTTATTTGATTTTACTAAATTAAAATTTATGGCTTAAAATGAAATATTTAAATAAATATATTAAACTATGAGATTGTGTAAACAAATTATATGCAAGATTAAATTAATAAACTAAATATTTTAATTGTGTGATCTTTTGTGTGCAAATATTGAGTGTGGGAAATAATAAAATAAAATAATTAATTTCCAGAGGGAATGGAGTAACTAGCAATAAAGAAGAGTAAATAAATTAGTTAGAGTTAACTGAGAGAGGGGCTTTTTGGTTATTTTTGAAGAAACTAATCTTGCTTCTCTCGGTCGTGAACATTCTCTGTCTGGTTCTTGAATTTTTTTCTTGGAAGTTTAGAAGCTTTGGAGATTGGTATTTTTGGAGTGCTGTGGATTTTAGAAGGTTAGAAGCTGGAATTGGAGTAGTAGGTTGAGATTGAGATTTGCATCAAATTAGAACTTGGGAGACAAAAGAAAAAAACCAGGTTCTTGCTAAACAAAATTCCAAATTGTAGGAAATAGAAATAGAATCTTTGTCCTGTTGAAACAAAATCACTCTTAATAATTTCTAGGAATGCCTATTCTATAATTGCCATTCAACTATGAAATCTTAATTCTATTGGGAAATTTTTTCCTTTCTTGTTGCTTGTTTAATATTTTTCCCAATTCATTTTCAATGGAACAAGCATTTCATCTACAATAGTAAATACATTCTAGTTCATTAATCTGGTGTGAGATTGATCTTTTCTTGCTTTCCTTCGAAGGTTTTTGATTGTAACCAAATAGATATTGTCTGAAGCTGGAAATTGTGAATTTTCCCCTGCCTTCATCCTATTCTTAGCATTTAAATTCCTTGTCTTGAGGTATAATATCTCAGCAAACCACTTGAAATGCTTAATACCTTTGTAGATTCCTCACCCATCTTTGGGTATACTTGGGCTAATTTTGTGGGAACTGGGTTGTGCTCCTGCCAATTTATTAGTTCATATATTCTAAGCTTTGTTCCATCACTAATTATTTCTTGCCTTTATTCTGTATACCTCACTTAGCTAGCGCTAGTATGAGGATTTTTTATTCTTAATTAGCATTCTTAGATCGCTAACCCCATACTAGGTTCACATTCTTTTTGAATGTTTTAGTTATCCTCTGTTCTCCCTAGTTTGGTGCTTTGCAAATTTGGATGATCTTCAGTTGCGTTGACAGAACTGTGGTTCCATCTCATTTTGAACTATCATTCTTTAAGATTTCCACCATTGCCTTATTCTTAACATCCAATTAAGTTAAGAATTGTATCGTAGCCTCCAACCAAGTATCATGCACTGTAAACTATAATTAATTTATTTCAAAGTTTTGTCTCAATGAATGGATAATTGATAACAATATTCTTTGAAAGTTACTTCATATGCGTTGGTCAATCAATATGCGTCTTTCTCATCGCCGCCTCTATTGTGAGAATTATGTTTAGTCTAGTTTTACTCAATAAGCCTCCAATTGTCAATGGCATGTATCAAATCGAATGCATTAGGCTCAATTATAAGTGACGGATAAATGATATTTATAGCCATCGAATTAAATCCATACTATGTATTTTTCAAAATCCCTTATTTGGTAATTGAAACATAAAATAATTCTCATTATATTCGACAAAGATTGAATACTACTGGTCGTCGATTATTTATCTGTATATCAACATATATTTATTTAAAATTCTATAGATCTGAGTTGATGAAATTAGAAATTAAGACTCTGTTATGTGTTTTATATGAGCGAAATTTAATAGAAGCTACGTAAGATTTATTTGATTATGGAAATCTACATACATATATATATCAGTATAAACTTCTATTGGAATTATTCTATATTTTGTGTGCTAAAATAGAGTCGTGCTTTGATAATATGAAATATGTGAAATGGCATATATAGATATGTATATATATACATATGTACATATATATATGTATATATATATGTATATGTATATATATATAATACTTGTTCATGTTATAATGGTTATATGTAAGTAATTATATGTTTGTGTAAATAAGAGTAATGAGATCGGTGTGAAAATATTGTTGTTTAGATTATTAAATAATCTTTAAAGTGTTATGAATGAAACTAAGAAAGATTTATATATGAGTTTTGATTTGTATAAATAGAAGGTTAGATACATGGAGTAATGGATTGTTCTTGTTGAAGTTGGATGCTTTGAAAATGTAATGGTTGCATTGTAAACTTATTTTGCATGCTTTGATTATGTCCTTGAATTGAGTCATTGTATGAAAAAACTTTGTGAATAATGGAAATGGGATATTTGTGAGTTTTGTTCAATGTTTAAATTCTTGGTGTATTAGGAGTCTTCCAGAGGCTAGGGAAAAATTCTCTTCTTGATGAATTTTTGATAAATCTTGATGATGGATGGTTTGTGTTGAATGTGTTTATGATGATCATTAGCCTTGCGCAGTATATTCTCCAATGTGATTGGAACTTGTGTGTGGGAAGGGTTACGACTCGCCTTGTTATTTATGTTAATTAGATTTTGTGATTGTGCAAGTTGGATTTTCTCTTTTGATAACTAAGGGTCTCCTAGTTGCTAGTAGGGGAGTGGCTCCCAATGAGGTTCAGTGCACAAAGTGGCACTAGGGTAACCCATGTGGGAGTTTTGTAAATAAGAGATAACATAAAATGAACTAAGGGGTTGGGTAGTAATCACACTAATCAAGATATGTGAATGCCTCACTCATGGCTCAAGTGCTTGTCTAGGCTTGAGATGAGTTGGGAAGGCCTGGTTGCAAAGACCATCTTCCTTATCCTCATGAAAGGAAGATTGGTTCTACATGTGTCACTCTATGGGGCCTGCGGCTAGTAGGAGACTACCAGGGTAACCATAGATGGAGGGCGACGGCTAGTGATAGACTTTCAGGGTAACCCATGTGAGGAACATACGATGACACTCCCTCCTATGACAACCTAGTGTTCCCTTGTTTCTTGTCTCTCTTAATGTTGTGTGCCTCTGGAAGTGGTGAACTGTCATTTGATTTTGTATTGTACTTGTTCATTGATGTCATGTTAGCCCTTGTGTTGTCTAATGTCTCTTGACTAATTGTGGTGGTGGGTTCCTTTCGCTATCTCCTAGCGTGCGGGGGGTGGACCTTAGGGTTCCACATGATCAAGTGGAATGTTCCTTGTACTCCATTGGATTCTCTCACTTGGTTTTTGTTCATGGTGAATACTCCTAGATATGAAGACTTTTGCACTTAATTCAATTCATGTGGATTATCTTTCATGTATTATATCATAATCTATTGTACTATGCATTATTCTCCTGATGTATTATCCTCACCTATTTTCTAGGAGACTTTTTGGTTCAAGATGTAATAATGTAATGATGTATCATTATAATTATTGTAAAATCTCTCTTGTAATGATGAATGTAATTGATATTATTTTCAATTTAATGAATATTGATGTTGTTATATGGTTAACATAAAATGGATAGTTTCATATTAGTTGATCTTGTAAATGTGATGATGAAACAAAATTCATACTGTTGTTAGAATTAATTTAATGAAATGATTTATAGTTCTTGCTAGTTTTGTTAGTGGGAAATCAAGTAGCGTAGTCACGGACCTGTTGACGTCCCAAATGGCACAGCAACACTGCTAAACAGAAAAATTGCTTCTCTATTTCTCCTGAAAGAGAAAGATGATCACATGGATACCTTAGCTCCCAAGGTCTTTGTAGTTGGGTCTCAATTGTGCTGATGTCCCTCAGTGGTCAATGTAACAGTAATATTCAAGGGGCCTACTGGTGTTGAGCTTTTGGACTATTATGGGTTGAACATGAATTTAAATCTACTCTAACCAGGGTTTTCAAAGAAATAGAAAAAAAATGGATCAGGGCTTTGGGATAGAAAAAAATAATAATTCATCCGAATTAACCAGACCTGCTGCCTTTCAAGGAATTCCTAACTAAACTGTAGAACGAAACTAACCTGTGACTAACACACAGTTTCCTTCATTCACAGTGTTGATTTCAACAACAGATTGCAAGTTACAATTTTAAATAAAACCAAAATCAAATTTCATTCCCTGAAAGCTTCCCAAATCAAATGATTAACTCAAAACAAACACCACTTTGAAACACAATCTGAAGTAGATTAAAATCTGGTTGCTTCTACTACCCATGAGACAGATAAGCAAAATTTACAAAGCTAGCACAATCACCAGTGTACAGATAATTTGTGGCTCCAAATTGTTTCCATTTACTCTAAGAAAACTAAAAAGTACATTAGTCTATTCAGAATTTAACTCCTAGCTACCAGTTCTACTCCTACCACTTTCTAACCTAGAAGTGCTTCAAAAGTTATCCCCCTTATTTTACAAAGAGGCAAGAAAAATCCTTATATACATAATGTACAAACTAGAATGTGTTGTCCCCCGCTTTAGGGTTTTACAAAATATCTGCACCTGGGAGAGTCAATCGCAAGAGGGTCGGTGTCCAGACTTTTTGCAGAAAGACAGTTGTGCATTCAACGTGAATCCTCGCTATCTTATGTTGGTGAAGATTGTCTCCTGAGGTGCACTGTAGATCTTTTGCAGCTACCACACTTATTTCTGGCCTCTGTGTCTATTTTTGACCTCCAGCGGAGCTGCCTCGAGTGCCCCAAAATATCACCATTAATGTCAAGCTACCTCTGTTAGCAAACCTCATAGCTGTCCCTTTGTAGCATGGCTTCATCTTCTTGATCACTCGGCGCTCCTTCCTCCCCAGATCCGCCTTCCTGCAAGCTCGTCGGTGTAGCACGGGCCATTCGATGAGAGGTTCTGGAGAGCCATAGAGATCATACTAATCTCGTAAAGACCCTTGACAAGACTACTTCCTCATTGGCTAGACGATATGGCGAAAACACGCTCTCACTGTGAACTCTAGTTCTGTCAGTGGGCCCCTCTCTTCAGTCAGCTTTTGTTTCATTTTGGCGTAACCTTCTTCCTTCGCCAAGACCTTTTGGTGAACGTATAATCCTTGGCCGAGCTCATCTTTTGTTTCGTCAAGACTTTGTCCGATCGGCAGGACATCCTAACGAACCTACTGCATTTGTTCCAAGTCTTCCTGAGCTCTTTTTGTTCTCTTTGGGCTTCGGTGTGACCTTCGCCTTTCGGCTAGATGATGTGCTGAATTCATCCATTTTTGGCGACGCCTTATGTCGGGGAGACTCCTCTTTAGTTAAACCGACATGCATTTCTTTCATTCCCCCCGCGTCACCGAGACTCCCACACTTCGCCAAGACCTCTTGGCGCGTCCGCTTCCTCTTTGCGAGCTCTTCCGCACTGGCAAGACCCCCTTCATTCGGTGAGACTTATGCCGATCGAAGCTTCCTTCGCTGAACCCTGTTGTCGCAGGACATTTTGTGGTCTTAACGATAGACCACCCCCCTTGTGCCCAGACGGCGAGACCAAATGTACTCGATGAGACCCTCTGTGGTCGCCCAGACCTTATGGCGAAGATACTCTACTTTGGCGAAGGCCCATTCTATTTCGGTGAAACTCTCCTGAGTCGGTGAGACCTTCCACCGAGCTCAAAACTCCTGCCAAGATCCTCAACACACATCATCACACACATAATTTGACCCCTGGAAAATGAGATCTTCATTAAAACAAAACATTAAAATCATGCTTCTTACGAAAAGAAACCTAACCCCAGTGGAGGCAGAGCTAACACGGGCATGGGAAGCAAAATGTAAACAAGTCCCGGTGGAACCGGGACCGGGGCAAAACACAACCCAAAAACGACATTCTGGTCCCTCAAAACAGGCGGGGGTGGGGTCAAAAACAGAACAGGAACTGATCCGAAGGAGGAGTGCCGAGGAGAAATAGCCGCTGGGTTTAGCTCGACTGGCTCCATACCAGCGAGCAAAATACAAAGGGTTGAAACAAAACACAGTATGGAGAAACGGAACAAAGGCGAATCGGGTTAGGCGAAATCTAAAATAGAAACTTATCAAGTTCGGGGTTTAGGTGTTCCGGCCGCCGCATCCGAAAGAAAGCAACAAAATGAAAGGGGAATTGGGACTCGCTCTTTCAACAATCCCGCCAAACGTCAAAATGTAAACCTCAACGCAAACAACGCCAAAGGCATAAAATAAATGGAATAGAGCTGGAAGTCGCGGAGTTCGGTCGGAAACCGTTCAGTTCAGATCTCGGCTCGCTCACGCTCGCTCACAAAGGCTCAAAATACAAAAAATATAAAAATTTCTCGACAAAAGAACCTAAGGACCAAGATAACTCACGGATTGGACAGGATCGGCGCTCGTAAAGTCGAGTTCAACATTCAAACCCAGGACTGGACGGCTCAACAAAGAACGAAATGAAAACCAAAGGTCTGTGGCCCCGGGCAGGGGCGAACAGGGCAGAAGACTTAGGCAGAAATCAAGTCCGGTATTGAATAGGTTACGCCTGGGCTTGAATCTTGGAATGGAAAACGCCTAAGGTAGAAAACCAAAGGCGAAAAGGGAAAAGACAAAGGGGGACCCACTTTGATCCAGATCAAAGTGGGGCGGTTATGCAAGGCATAACAAATGGCGACTTGGCTGGGAAAATGGTTTAACCATTTTCATGAATCTGAAGGATTTAGCTACCCAGAACTCTTGGTTCATGAACGGGACAACTCCAGTTGGGTCAGTTATAACAAGCAAGGTAGAGCTAGAATCTCAAATGTAAGTCAATCAACGGCAACCCCCTGAATCTATGTGTGTGCTTGATTGTGCATCATTCTCTTATGAAGTTTTCCTCATCTTTGGACAACAATGTGCAAGATTTGAGCTACATGAGTTGATTTCCTTTGTGCAATGATATCCTGGGCATTGCTCCACTGCCAGTCAGGCATCCATAGCCCCGACGGAGATACCTCTAGTTCTTTCATAGCATTTCTCTACTACCAGTCAGGCATCCATAGCCCCGGTAGAGATACTGGAATCACCCATTCATATTGACTCGTTCTTTTGATAATTCTTTTATTTTCTTTTGGAGTTTTAGATATTTCATTTAATTCTCTTTTTCTTTTCAATATGTCAAATGTTTAACATCTGATCTGGGTTGAAAACTACCATGGACCTCATAACAGCACCTGGGAGATCGGATTTTTCACTCAAATCTTACAACACCATAGTCCTAGGACAAATGTACCATTACAAGAGGAGATGATCTTTAATTATTTGTGGCAGATTCAGGGGAGCTGATGAGAGTTACTTGGCACCTTGTTTTAAAACTTTCCACAACTTTTGTTGAAAACAAGCATGAAACAACGAATTCAGGACAAAATCTTCCAATCAGAGAACCTGAAAATATCTAAACCACTTCTCTCCTAATGACCAAAGCATGTTGTAGATAACAATCACCAATTCAAAATGGAAAGAAACAGATCAAACCCAAAGAACCAAACCAAAAACAAAGAACAAAGAACAAAGGAAATGAAAGGAAAGAACAAGAAGAAAAGAAAATAAACAACAAACTATTTACAAACAAGAGCCACATTATTTACAAACAAAGAAACAACTATCTACAAGCAGAACAAAAGGAACGGGTAAGGAAAAACAAAAGAATAAAAGAAAACTAACTAAACTTAAAAAAATAAAACTAACTAATCCTATCCCTAAACTAACTCCAAAGCTAAGCTTTGCTAACACAAGACTGTAAAAATTTGCACATTGTCTTGACTGATTTTTCATTATGTGCAACAATCTCAACTTACTAGGCATAGTTCTAAGCCTAGCAAATTTATCTTTATACTCAGAAATATGAAGTTTGTGTGTAATTAGTTCATTCAGAGGGCATAAAGCTTGAAATATCATCAGTTGCGGGTTCTCAGTTTTTCCATGATTTACCCACAAACATGTTTTACTACCCCTGATGCCATAATCAAATTGAAAATTACTAAAACATAGAGGATAATGAAAGGACACCACCTGATTATGAAGATTTCTAGTTACCAATGCAGGCTTGTGTTGTATGATTTCCCCTTCACATGGCTTCAGCTCATGGAACACCATTGGATCAAAGTTCATCTTGCAGTTAGGATCCTCATTCACTAGCATCTGTGTATTCATCTCGGGCACGGAGTTGAAAATTTTCTGAAGTTCTTGAGATGACTCCTTACTTTGAACATTCTCTTGCAATAGGTCATCCCCAAGGGTTTGAGAATCTGCCTCCAGCTTATCATCTTTAATGTTAGGGCCATGGGCACATGGTGAACAAGGATCTTCTTCAAACTCATTTGAATGGATGGAGTCAGAGTCAGAAAAACACTCTCTTAATTCATATTTCTGCACCTCATCAGCAAGGACATGCCACTTAGCATCAACTTCACCAATGTTAGGAACAAATTGATTAATGGATACTAAGCAAGGACCTTCTTCCAACAACACATTTGAGCAATCAAAATCAAAATCAAGAAGATACTTGCTTGTCTCATTCTCTTCGTTATGTTGAGGAGATTCAACTTCTGAGATAGCCTCTCGGTTGCTTTCTTGGCATTCTTCTGCTTTACCCAAATGTACTACATCATGAACTTCCTCAGGGAACACTTGACTGATCTGCACATCAACTTGAATTTCTTCCCTTAAGATTTCATTTGGGTATTTGAGTCCTTTTCTTTGACCACAAGATTCTTTGGTAATCTGCTCTTGAAGTATGTTATCTGTTCCAATCTGTTTACTACTTAAATCAGTGGAGTCATCCTCTTGTGTTGACCGATCAAGGTGTGTCTCTTCCTCATTCACCATCATGAAAGAATCTATGAATGCATAGATGAATCCATTCTCCACTTCCATCAGGTTTGCACTAGGTAGAGGAGTTTCATCAGTTGTTGAATCCATCTCACTGCAAGGACCAAGGTCATCAAAAGATAGGGAAGAAGGCAGCATGTTATCACAGTTGTTCTCATCATGTTGGACAGACTAATCATCATTCTCATGTATACTAACTGTTTCTTCTTCCAGATCGATGGGATACGTACTCCAAGGATCCTCCATAAGTATCCCTTTAATAGAGATCAGTTGCTTGAAGTACAATTCCATCCTTCCTAGGAAGACATGGAAATCCATCTGAGAGTGTTGCTTTGTTCAATGTATCCTACATCCACTTGGGCCAATGATTTATGACAGTTTCAGACCTCCCAGCTCTTCTAGTTTCTCCCTTATTCAATTTTTTGTACATGGGATATCCAGCCAACATGAGCCATGTTCCTTTGTCGATTCCTCCTCCTCACGCTGACTCTCATCTTGATCAGAAGAGTTTACCCCATCTCCTTCACAGCCCTCGTTAGTACTAGCATTTTCAACAAAGCTGGATTCTATCTTGAGATTTCCATTATGCTCTAAATTTACATCTATTTCATGCTTTTCACCAAACAAGTCATCAAAATTATATTCTAGCGAATCAACTGTTTCATTTAGAACTTCATTGTGATGTAATGGAGTACGCTTTGGAAGATGACTGAAAAGAGATTATATGGTTATAACTTCATTATCAAGTGGGGTACTTGACTCTTTGATTGGATTTTACAGGGATGAATTCTCCTAGTAGTCTTGTGTGCGAGGACCAAACTGATCTAAGAATAAGCTTTATAACTATGCCCATGAATAAATAGATTGTGGTGGCAAATAAACATACCATTGTCTTGCTGAACCTTGAAATGTTTTGATGAACAATTGATAGACAACATCCTCATACGAAACTTGGAGAAAAGCGAGAATACGCCTGCAAGTTTCGACATGTTCAAAAGCATTTTGCCCACTATCAGGGGAAAATAAAGGAAGCATATCATACAGATGACCAAGGATTTCATGTACAAATCCCAGTGTATACAAAGGACTACCCATCGGAGCTAGGTCCTCCAAGACCTGACCCAATCCAACTCACAATGATCAAAAATCACTCATAGGGGCCCTCCTTCTAGCACCATTTTCCTATTGACGTCCCAAATGGCACAACACTGCTAAAAAGAAAAATTGCTTCTTTGTTTCTCCTGAAAGAGAAAGATGATCACATGGATACCTTAGCTCCCAAGGTCTTTGTATTTGGGTCTCAACTGTGTTGATGTCCCTCAGTGGTCAATGTAATAGTAATATTCAACGGGCCTACTGGTGTTGAGCTTTTGGACTATTGTGGGTTGAACATGAATTTAAATCTACTCTAACCGGGGTTTTCAAAGAAATAGAAAAAAAATGGATCAGGGCTTTGGGATAGAAAAGATTAATAATTCATCTGAATTAACCAGACCTGCTGCCTTTCAAGGAATTCCTAACTAAATTGTAGAACGAAACTAACCTATGACTAACACACAGTTTCCTTCATTCACAGTGCTGATTTCAACACTGGATTGCAAGTTACAATTTTAAATAAAACCAAAATCAAATTTCATTCCCTGAAAGCTTCCCAAATCAAATGATTAACTCAAAACAGACACCACTCTGAAACACAATCTAAAGTAAATTAAAATCTAGTTGCTTCTACTACCCATGAGACAGATAAGCAACATTTACAAAGTTGGCACAATCACCAATGTACAGATAATCTGTGGCTCCAAATTGTTTCCATTTACTCTAAGAAAACTGAAAGGTACATTAGTCTATCCGTAATTTAACTCCTAGCTACCAATTCTACTCCTACCACTTTCTAACCTAGAAGTGCTTCAAAAGTTCTCCCCCTTATTTTACAAAGAGGCAAGAAAAAGCCTTATATACATAATGTGAAAACTAGGATGTGTTGTCCCTTGCTTTAGGGTTTTACAAAATATCTGCACCTGGGAGAGTCGGTCACAAGAGGCTTAGCGTCCAGACTTTTTGCAGAAATTCGGTTGTGCATTCAACGTGAATCCTCGCTGTCTTATGTCGGTGAAGATTGTCTCCTGAGGTGCACTATAGATCTTTTGCAGCTACCACACTTATTTCTGGCCTCCGTGTCTATTTTTGACCTCCACCGGAGCTGCCTCGAGTGCCCCAAAATATTGCCATTAATGTCGAGCTACCTCTGTCAGCAAACCTCACAGTTGTCCCTTTGTAGCATGGCTTCATCTTCTTGCTCACTTGGCACTCCTTCCTCCCCAAATCCGCCTTCCTGCAAGCTCGTCGGCGTAGCACAGGCTAGTCGGTGAGAGGTTCTGGTGAGCCATAGAGATCATACTGATCTCGTAAAGACCCTCGGCAAGACTGCTTCCTCGTCGGCCAGACGATATGGCAAAAACACTCTCTCACTGCAAACTCTATTTCTGTCAGTGGGCCCCTCTCTTCAGTCGACTTTTGTTTCATTTCAGCGTAACCTTCTTCCTTTTCCAAGACCTTTTGGTGAAGGTATAATCCTTGGCTGAGCTCATCTTTTGTGTCATCGAGACTTTGTCGGATCGGCAGGACATCCTAACGAACCTGCTGCGTTTGTTCCAAGTCTTCCCGAGCTCTTTTTGTTCTCTTCGGCTTTGGTGTGACCTTCGCATTTCGGCCAGATGCTGTGCCGAATTCATCCATTTTTGGCGACCCCTTATGTCGGGGAGACTCCTCTTTAGTTAAACCGACATGCATTTCTTTCATTCCCCGCGTGTTGCCGAGACTCCCACACTTCGCCAAGACCTCTTGGCGCATCTGCTTCCTCTCTGCAAGCTCTTCCACACTGGCAAGACCCCCTTCGATTAGCGAGACTTATGCCGACTGAAGCTTCCTTTGTTGAACCCTGCTGTCACGAGGCTATTTTTTGGTCTTACCGATAGACCACCCTCCTTGTGCCCAGACGGCGAGACCAAATGTACTTGATGAGACCCTCCGTGGTCGCCCAGACCTTATGGCGAAGATACTCTGCTTTGGCAAAGGCCCATTCTATTTCGGTGAGACTTTCCTGAGTCGGTGAGACCTTCCACCGAGCTCAAAACTCCCACCCAGATCCTTGAGACACATCATCACGCACACACTTTGACCCCTGCAAAATGAGATCTTCGTTAAAACAAAACATTAAAATCATGCTTCTTACCAAAAGAAACCTAACCCCAGCGGAGGCAGAGCCAACATGGGCATGGGAAGCAAAACGTAAACAAGTCCTGGCGGAACCAGGACTAGGGAAAAACACGACCCAAAAATGACATTCTGATCCCTCAAAACAAGTGAGGGCGAGGTCAAAAGAAAACCGGAACCGGGGCCGGAGTCGGGGAGGGAACGAGCCAGGGAAACAACCAATACTTCCCGAGTTCATACCTCAACTCGGCTCCACGCCCGTGAGGAAACCCCAAAACACAAAGGATGGAAACAAAACACCGATGGAGCCGGAGCAGAGCGACGAACAAGGAAAAACCGGGGTTGGAACCAAAATCTGAACCAGAAACTTCTCCAAGTTTCAGGTTCAAATTCCGTTCCGAACCCGCCTCCAATGCCATCCAAAAAGAGGAAAAGAAAGGAACAAAAAACAAAGAAAAATGGGGGAGGACAACCAACATGACGAAGTAAAAAGAAACAAAGTGAAAAGAACAAGGCAAGTAGAAGGACGCAAACAGACGCGTAAGGGAGAAAAAAATAAAGCGGTGGGACCAAGGCCCGGGAAGGAACAAAAATGGAGCTTGGAAAAATGTCCAAGTTTGGAAGCCGTTCCAGTTCTGGGTCTACCAAAACAAACAAACAAAAAAAAGGGAAACAAAATGCCAAAGGCCGCAAAAGGAAATACCTAAGGCAAAGGACACAAAATGACCAAGACCAACAAAAAGGAAAAAAAAAGGGCAGGGTCGGACCCAGGATCTGAACCAAAATGAGGAATTCTAAGAAAGTTCAACATTCCAAACCCGAACCCGGACCCAACTCCAACAAAGAACAAAAGAAACGAAAACCAAGGTCTGTCGGAACCGGAACCGGGGCCAGAACAAGACCTAAACTTAGACAAAAATCCCAAGTCTGGTATTGGTCCCGGTTCTGCCTCCGACAGATCTTGGAAAGGAAAATGCCTAAGGCAGAAAACCAAAGGGGAAAAGGGAAAAGACAAAGGGGGACCCACTTGGATCTAGATCAAAGTGGGCTGATTATGTAAGGCATAACAGGACCTTAGAGGACTTCAGATAGAATATAAGTTAATGTTTCATTTACAATCGTGTGAATATTGCACTTTCAAAAAAAAAAAATTGTTTCATTTTAGTTGTTAATGTGTTGTCTTCTAGGGTTTTGTGGTGGGGTGTTACACATGGTATTAGAGCCCAATTCAAACACTAGGTTCTTTGGGTATATACAAGGGTCCATTTAGTTGTATTAGTTGCATAGATTTTGAAGTTTACATTGTCCCTTTTTGACCTCGTCTAACAATGTGAACTTGTCTTTGGTGGTGTCTGTGTATGATAATGCCTACAGGTTGGGGTTAAGGTTGAGGGAATGGTAGAGGTCATGGTGGTGGCCATGGGCCAAATAACCAGGAATCCCCTCCTCAGAGTTCCCACGAGTCTGATCATGAGGAACAACGGGGTTCCCAGAACAATCAGGGAGGTGGAGGTTAGAATCCAAATCAGCCAAGGTTGGAGGGCGTACAGTTGTGTCACTTACTTGAGGAGATTATTTCCCTTCTTGGTTTGAGATAGGAGGGTGAGAAATTGGTGGTTCTCGAGAGAGAGAGATCTCACAAGAGGAGAGAGATTGCAGTTGAGTAGGATGCTATATTAGTTGGTCATATGAGGGACCTTTTGTGGGCACATCCTCCTACTTTTGATGGGACTGGTAGTGGTTTGGAGGTAGAGACCTAGTCAATTGATCTGAATAGGTGTTTCGCTATGCATCCATATGCTAGCAACACCAAGGCTAGGTGTGCTATCATGCATCTTTGAGGTTTTTCTTCCACGTGGTGGCGTTTGGAGGAGCAAAAGCTCTATTTGGATATAGATTCAGTCTCATGGGATATGTTCTTAAAGAGATTTAGAGCTCGGTTCTTGTCGATCATTGGTGACAACATCATGCAGATGAGTTCCATGAGCTAAGATAGATGGCGATGTTAGTTGAGCAGTATGAACAAATATTTTATGAGCTCAAGCATTATGCTAGCATAGGTGATGATGAGGGTATGTTAGTACAACACTTTATCAGGGGCTTGAATGTCCGGATTAGTGGGGGTGTTCGTGTATTTGAGTCAAAAACTATGGAGGTAGCCATAGAGAAGGCTCAAATAGTAGAGGGGAATTTGGCTATGGCTTTAGGTGGACAGATAGGTGTATAGATTAGTAGTGCACCTCCAGTTGGTGTCAGATCTCAAGGTGGTACATCTTAGGTTGAGGATTCCTCTAAGGGCCATCAAGCACCCACTAAGGGTGAGTAGCAATAGCACTCAGTCAAAAAATAAGAATTCACAATCTCATCATGGTGGTATTTGGGTTTAGAAAAAGAAAGATTGGATCTGGCAGCGAAAATAGTGTGATCTTTCTGATCATCCAACACAGAGCTCTCAGTTTGTGGTTGGTGGAGGTAATTTTATGTAGACCAGTGCACCCTCAGGTGGTTGGGGATTTGGTAGAGGCACATGATGTTTCACTTGTGGTTGGCCAGCAGGGTCACATTAATAGACAGTATCCTCAGAAGGGCACATCTAGATTTAGTCAGAGGCTCGCCACTTCAGAGCCGATAGTAGGGGACATAGGTAGGTCACACAAGGTGTTTGTTGCGGTGGATAACTACCAAGATGAGCATCAAAGTGCAGTAGTAGAGGTTTCTGATAGAGGACAAGCAACTGACTCTGGATCCCATGGCCATTCCTCAGCACATGAGACTCACCGTCAGGGGTCGAGGCATTGAACAAGAGTGGGTCCAGTGTGTTTCTATTGTTGAGTCCTTAGTTCCTTGGTAGGTTGAGAGAGAGTTTACCCTTATCTATTTGTAGGCTTCAAGGAGTAAGCCTAGTCCTACATGGGAGGATGTAGTGCCCCTCAATTTTCTTTCTAATTCTGATAGTTACTTGGATTGTGTTTGGACATTATGATACTTGGTTGTTGATACTTGGATATTATGACACTTTGATACATAGTTATGATGACACATTTATATCTGATGTTTTATGATTATACCATGCTTAGTAGATCAATTTAATCGTTTATGTGAGTTATCATGGATATGAGTATTATGTGATTGTTATATGTATGTCCTTATCATGATTTGAGATATGATTATTGTGTGTCAATGTATTAGTGAAGGAGAATAGGGTCGCATCACTCACTTGCGAGTGCCCTACGACGCTAGGATTTTCCCTTCATGGTGTGTTTGCTTGTTTGTTTATGTACATGTTCAACCATGTGATTTTTTGTAGGTTATAGGTACCAGACATCGACTCCACCTGAATTGTTAGGTTTGAGCATGCCTTATACCCAATGGAGATTGTTGATTCAGAGATAGCATTGGGTCCCCATGTTGATCCGTTATCCTCATTGAGGATGAGTGTCTGTTTGTCACACCCTGCCTGTAAGGTTAGTTCTTGTTGGTCCATCAATGTTGTTTCATTTTTCCATTTGTTTCTCTTTGTGGTCTGGTATTGCTTGATAGTATGTTCATTTGAGTAATATTCTTGATTAGTGCTTTTGTTTGATTATTATGTTGAAATAAAGATTACCGAAAATAAAGGCTTGGAGAAATTAAAATAAAAGCTTTTATAAAACTAAAGTATTAATTAAATTAAATATTATTAAAGTATTTATTTGATCTTAATAAATTAAAATTTGTCTTAAAATAAAATATTTAAATAAATATATTAAACTATGAGATTGTGCACACAAATTATATGCAAGATTAAATTAATAAACAAAATATTTTAATTGTGTGATCTTTTGTGTGCAAATATTGAGTGTGGGAAATAATAAAATAAAATAAAATAAAATAATTAATTTCCAAAGTGCATGGAGTAACGGGCAATAAAGAAGAGTAAATATTTAATTAGTTAGAGTTAACTGAGAGAGGGGCTTTTTGGTTATTTTTGGAGAAACTAATCTTGCCTCTCTCGACCATGAACATTCTCTCTCTGGTTCTTGAAAACTTTTCTTGGAAGTTTAGAAGCTTTAGAGATTGGGGTTTTTGGAATGTTGTGGATTTTAAAAGGTTGGAAGCTGGAATTGGAGTAGCAAGCTGGGATTGAGCTTTGCATCAAATTAGCACATGGGAAATAGAAGAAAAAAACTAGGTTCTTGCTAAACTGAATTCCAAACTATAGGAAATGGAAATAGAATCTTTGTCCCACTAAAAAAAAATCACTCTTAATAAATTTTTTTTGAATGCATATTTTGTAATTGTCATTCAACTAATGAAATTTTAATTCTATTGGAAAAAAATTTCCTTTCTTGTTGCTTGTTTAGTATTTTTCCCAATTCATTTTCAATGGAACAAGCATTTCATCTACAATAGGAAATACATTCTAGTTCCTTAATCTGGTGTGAGCTTGATCTGTTCTTGCTTTCCTTCGAAGGTTTTTGATTGTAACCAAATAGATATTGTCTAAAGCTGGAAATTGTGAATTTTCCCCTGCCTTCGTCCTATTCTTAGCATTTAAATTCCTTGTCTTGAGGTGTAATATCTAAGCAAACCACTTGAAATTTTTAATACCTTTGTAGATTCCTTACCCATCTTTGGGTATACTTGGGCTACGTTTGTGGGAACTAGGCTGTGCTCCTGCCAATTTATTAGTTCATATATTTTAAGCTTTGTTCCATCGCTAATTATTTCTTGTCTTTATTTTGTATACCTCACTTAGCCGATGCTAGTATGAGGATTCCTTATTCTTAATTAGCATTCTTAGATTGCTAACCCCATACTAGGTTCACATTCTTTCTGAATGTTTTAGTTATCCTTTGTTCTCCCTAGTTCGGTCCTTTGCAAATTTGTATGATCTCCAGTTGTGTTGACAAAAATGTGGTTCCATCTCATTTTGAACTATCATTCTTTAAGATTTCCACTGTTGCCTTATTCTTAACATCCAGTTAAGTTGAGCCTTATATCATAGCCTCCAACCAAGTATCGTGCATTGTAAACTATAATTAATTTATTTCAAAGTTTCGTCTCAATGAATGGATAACTGATAACAATAGTCTTTGAACTTTACTTCATCTGCACTAGTCAATCAATATGTGTCTTCCTCACCACCACCTCTGTTATGAGCATTATGTTTAGTCTAGTTTTACTAAATAAGCCTCCAACTATCAATGGCATGCATCAAATTGAATGCATTAGGCTCAATTATAAGTGACAGATAAATGATATCTATAGTCGTTGAATTAAATCCATACTGCGTATTTGTCAAAAGCTTTTATTTGGTAATTGAAACATAGAATAAGTCTCATTATATTTGATGGAGATTGAATACTACTGGTAGTCAATTATTTATCTGTATATCAACATATATTTATTTAAAATTCTATAGATCTGAGTTGATGAAATTAGCAGTTAAGACTTTGTTCTGTGTTTTATATGAGCAAAATTTAATATAAGTTGTGTAAGACTTATTTGATTATGGAAATTAGCATATATATATATATATATATATCAGTATAAACTTCTATTGGAATTATTCTATATTTTGTGTGTTGAAACAGAGTCGTGCTTTGATAATATGAAATATATGAAATCTGATATTTAGATATGTATATATATATATATATGTGTGTGTGTGTGTGTATTATACATATACATATATATATATAGGTACATACTTGTTCACGTTATAATGGTTATATGTAAGTAATTATATGTTTGTGTAAATAAGAGTAATGAGATTGGTGTAAAAATATTGTTGTTTAGGTTATTAAATAATCTTGGAAGTGTTATGAATGAAACTAAGAAAGATTTAGATATGAGGTTTGATTGGTATAAATCGAAGGTTAGATACATGGAGTAATGGATTGTTCTTGTTGAAGATGAATGCTTTGAAAATGTAATGGCTTCATTGTAAACTTATTTTTCATGCTTTGATTATGTCCTTGAATTAAGTCATTGTATGAACAAAGTTTGTGAATAATGGAAATGGGATGTTTGTGAGTTTTGTTCAATGTTTAAATTCTTGGTGTATTAGGAGTCTTCCAAAGGCTAGGGAAAAATTCTCTTCTTGATGATGATTGGTTTGTGTTGAATGTGTTTATGATGATCATTAGCCTTGCATAGTATATTCTCCAATGTGATTGGAACTTGTCTACGGGAAGGGTTATGCCTCACCTTGTTATTTATGTTAATGAGATTTTGTGATTGTGCAAGTTGGATTTTCTCTTTTGATAACTGAGGGTCTCCTATTTGGTAGTAGGGGAGTGGATCCGAATGGGGGATGACACACAAAGTGGCACTAGGGTAACCCATGTGGCATTTTTGTAAATAAGTGATAACCTAAAATGAACTAGGGGGTTGGGTAGTAATTACACTAATCAAGATAAGTGAATGCCTCACTCATGGCTCAAGTGCTCATCTAGGCTTGAGATGAGTTGGGAAGGCCTGGTTGGAAAGACCATCTTCCTTATCCTCACGAAAGGAAGATTGGTTCCGCATGTGTCACCCTATGGGGCTGACAACTAGTAGGAGACTGGTATGGTAACCATAGATGGGGTTCGACGGTTGGTGATAGATTGTTAGGGTAACCCATGTGAGGACCATACGATGACACTCCCTCCTACGAAAACCTAGTGTTCCCTTGTTTCTTGTCTCTCTTGATGTTATGTGCCTCTAGAAGTGGTGTACCATTGTTTTATGTTGTACTGTACTTGTTCATTGATGTCATGTTAGCCCTTGTATTGTCTAATGTCTCTTGACTAATTGTGGTGGTGGGACCCTTTCACTATCTCCTAGCATGGGGGTGGACCTTAAGGTTCCACATGGTCAAGTGGAATGTGCCTTGTACTCCATTGGGTTCCCTGACTTGGTTCATGTTCATGGTGAATACTCCTGGATATGAAGACTTTTGTACTTAGTTCAATTCATGTGGATTATCTTTCATGTATTGTATCATAATCTATTGTACTATGTATTATTCTCCTGATGTATTCTCCTCACCTATTTGCGAGGAGACTTTGTGGTACAAGATGTAATAATGTAATGATGTATCATTGTAATTATTGTAAACTCTCTCCTATAATGATGAATGTAATTGATATTATTGTCAATTTAATGAATACTGATGTTGTTATATGGTTAACATAAAATGGATAGTTTCATATTAGTTGATCTTGTAAATGTCATGATGAAATGGAATTCATATTGTTGTTAGAATTAATTTAATGAAATATTTTATAGTTCTTGCTAGTTTTGTTAATGGGAAATCAAGTAGCATAGCCATGGACCTTAGAGGACTTCAGGTAGAATATAAGTTAATGTTTCATTTATAATTGTGTGAATATTGCACTTTCAAAAAAAAAATTGTTCTGTTTTAGGTGTTAGTGTTTTGTCCTCTAGGGTTTCATGGCAGGGTGTTACATGTTTCTTCATGTTTGGTTGCTAAGGTCTTGCAAGTCTAATAGCAACATTTATGGCATCATTTTTTAAAATAAATATAAAATGAGAGATTTAACCAAACAAATGGATCATCAATTTTGTTCCATAGTTTTTTCTCTTTGTACTATTTATTTTGTGGAATGTTATGCTTGGAAAAGAACCAAAAAGGGGTCTTGTATCTTGACTCTTATATGTCAACTTGTGATGTTTTTCTTGGTTGTTGCTAAGTTCAATATGTAATGCACCTGTTGTTTGTATATGCTTCACATATAGTAGTTGGAATTATGTCAACTTTCTACACATAATGTAAATTAGGTTACACTACTATGTTTTGGAGATTTTAACACATGCTTTGCATGCTAATCTACACATTTGTTTGTTTAATTATAGCTTACCAATTCTTACTGAAGGTATTATGCTGATATTTTTGTAATTAAATATTTTGTCCTTCTTCATTGAAGTTGAAAATTTTATCTAAAAACAAACCACATTTAACACTATAATAAAAATGTACAACTAAAACTAGTAAAATATCACTAGAAAACCCTAACCACATCTAAAGTACCAAGGAAAATAACAATCTAGTTTATAGGGTGATAGTTTTATTCATGAAGCTACTTGTATAAATCACTATGTAAAAAAGACGCAATTGAGATCTGCATTTACTTCAATATAAATCACTCTTTAATGGCATATTGATCTACATTTACTTCAATGTAAATCACTCTTTAATTACATATTGATCTATATTTACTTCAATGCAAATCACTCTTTAATTACATATTTGGGAACATAATATAAGCTGGTCATTTTTTATAATTTATTATGATTATTATGATTTTTAATATTTTTATAATTTAATACTAGTTAATATAATTCTAATTTATTAAAAATTTATTAACACTCTTCTCATCTTGTAAAAATCTACTACTAATTATAAACATTTATTTAGTTCAATATATTTAAATATAAAATTGTAACAATGGATATATTTTTTTTTAATGATTACTTTTTATTATTGTTTTATTATAATATTTAGCCGATAGGTTATTTGTGTGAACTTTGGTTAGAATTTTCATCATCCTTCTCGGTTTTTGAGCTTTCCAACGTTAGGAAAAAGGTGGCAGATTGTTTTTTGATTTTTGTAAGAATTTTCATCAGCCTTCCTAATTTTTTAGCTTTCCAACATCAAGAAAAAGGTGGTAGATTGTTTTTTGATTTTTATATAAAAAGCATTTGGCGTGTCAATAGAGAAGGCCAGTGAAATGGCATCAACATTAATCATTGTATGGTTTCCATGTAGTGGCAATGGTTGTTATAAGTAACACTTGCCTTTAAAATCCTCAGAAAACATAGCGAATGTCTGCGCAATTTTTGATAAGGCATTATGGGGTGTCGTTCTCTGGGTTTACCTTGTTGTTCAAGATAGCTATGAGTGAGGAGGGAAAGATTCTATGAAGGTGCAAGTGCGATCATCGATTGTGGAATTTCTATGAAGGTGGTTGGAGGTTATTTTGTGTTTTTTGCAAGGGGCGATGGTTGCAAAAACAGTACAAAAGTGTCCGTTGTGATAATTTTTTACCCATTTTCTACAAGTAGTGGAGAAAGAAGGGAGCAAAGAGAAAGCAAGTGGGAAGAGGTGCGGGAAGAGGTGCATATTCAAAATACTTTTTCTTGAGTATTTTGAAAAGAGTTTATGTTATTTTCCAAAGGGCATTGTTGATTGTTTTTCTGTAGCTTAGGCTATATTGTTTCGTTTATGGTTTCTATGTAGTCATGATGGGTGGAAGGCAATATTGTTTATTTTTGCATTGGTTTGTTATTGTGAATTTGTGTGTTTTTTGTGGGTTTTTTCATCTAGGTCACTATTGAAATGAATATTGTTTATGGTCTCCATGTAATCACGGTGGGTCTAGAAGGAAATATTGTTTGTTTGTGCATTGGTTTGTTATTGTGAATTCATGTGTTTTTTGTGGGTTTTTTCATCTGGGTCACTGTTAAAACCAATATTGTTCCATTTATGGTTTACGTTTGTGGTGAAGGTTTTGAATCAGTTTGTTATTATGAGATTTTAGTGTTTTGTGGGTTTTCCATTTGGGTCACTGTTGAAACCAATATTTTGTGGTGATGGTTGCAACACAATGAAATAGTTAATTTTATACATTTTATGTTCTTTTGCATAAGGCATTGTTGACTATTGTTCTCTAGCTTAGGCTATATTGTTTCCCTTTCGATAAGGCTCTATTGAAAAAAGACTATATAGTTTGTTGAAATGAAAATTTGTTTGATTTATGGTTCGACTTTTGCGGCGATGGTTTTGCATGGGTTTGTTACTGTGATTTTTTATGTTTTGCGAGTTTTCCCATCTAGGTGACTGTTGATACCAATATTGTTTGATTCATTGCTTTTGTTTTGTGGCAATGGTTGCAACTTTCTAGCTTAGGCTATATTGTTTCATTTATGGCTTCCATTTTGTGTGAATGGTTACAAAATAGTTAATCTCATGTGTTTTTTGTGAGTTTTTTAATCTAGGTTGTTGTTCAAACTAATATTGATTCATTTATGGTTTGCGTTTTGTGGTGAAGGTTTTGAATTGGTCTATTGTTGTGAGCTTTTTGTGTTTTGTGGGTTTTTCATCTGGGTCATTGTTGAAAGCAATATTTAATGGTGATGGTTGCAATGCAATGAAATAGTTAATGTTATATAGTTTACATTTTTTTTCGTAAGGCAGTGTTGATTGTTGTTCTCTAGCTTAGGTTCTATTGTTTCCTTTTTGATAAGGTTCTGTTGAAAAAAGACTATATAGTTTGTTAAAACCAATATTGTTTGATTTATGGTTTGGCTTTTGCGACGATGGTTTTGCATGGGTTTGTTATTGTGATTTTTAGTGTTTTGTAGGTTTTCCCATCTGGGTGACTGTTGATACCAATATTGTTTCATTTATGGCTTTCATTTTGTGGCAATGGTTGCAATGCGATAAAATAGTTAATGTTATGCAGGTCATGTTGTTTTGCATAAGGCATTGTTCACTGTTGTTGTATACCTTAGGCTATATTGTTTCATTTATGGCTTATGTTTAGTGTGAATGGTTGCAACACAGTAAAATAGTCAATGTTATGGACTTTATGTTGTTTTCCATAGGGCATTGTTGACCTGAGTTTTTAAGCCTTCTGGCTCCCGGATTCCAGTTGGGAAAAAGGTGGCAGATTTTTTTTTGTTTTTTAAATTGAAAGTGTTTGGAATGCCGATAAAGAAGGCCAACGAAATGGCATCAGTATTAATTGTTGTATGGTTTTTGTGTAGTCACAATGGTTGTAAGAAACAATTTCCTTTTAAAGCTTTGGAAAACATAGTGAATGTATGCGCAATTTTTGATATGCATTGGTTTATGGCTATATTGTTTCCTTTCTAATAAGCTCCTATTGAAAAAAAGAATTCCCTAGGATGTTGTTGAAGGGTGTGTGCAAGAAGTTGAGTCCACGAAATGTGGAAGTTTTTTGCCTTAGCCAAAAAATTGAAATCGACATCGAATAAACGGGATCCCGATTTTTAAAAATCGGGATCCCATTACGGTTGGGGATCCCGAGCCTGAGATCAAACAGGATCCCGCTTTTTAAAAATCAGGATCCCGTTTCCCGTCGGACTCCGAACCAATGGACACAAAACAGGATCTCGATTTATAAGAAACGGGATCCCGATTTATAAAATACGGGATCCCGATTTATAAATAACGAGATCCTGAGTTGTATAAATCGGGATCCTGTTTTATACTGCTATTTATTTTTTTAAAAAGAACAGTTTTCACTGCTCTGCGAACGGGACCCCGAGTGAATGTTGGCGACAACGACCCCACGACCAGCTACAGGTACCCCACCTAAACACCATTTCTTTGCATTTTTTTATTTTGAATTGAAATTTGAAAAGAAATACGTTAATTTAGCATGTATTTTTTTAATTTATGTCACATTTTAATCATTTTTTTAATTGTTATAGTAGAATTCAATAATTGTAAAAATAGACGAAAACTTGCAATGAAACTTAAATGTTTTTAATAAAAATGAAAAAAAAAACCTTGAATTGTGTTTTAGAAACAAAATTTAACTTTTAAATCTTAAATTGTTCGATTAAACCCAAAAAAAATTGATTTTGAAAACCCTAATTGAAATAAAACAAAAAAAATTGCATTTCAAAACCCTAGAAATTGAAATGAAATAAAAACATCGCATTTACAAATCCAAATCGAGCTTTTTGAAACCCTGAATTCAAATCAAATGAAAAAAATTGAATTTGAAAACCCTAGTTTGAATTAAAACGAAAAAATTTCATTAAAAACCCTAATTGTTTAGAAATTGAAACCCTAAATTGAATTGGAACAAAAAAATTGTTAAAACCCCTAAATTGGAATCGAACAAAAAATCATTCACATTGCTTAAATGTTTTAAATTTTAATTGCTTTGTATGGAAAAAATGATATATATTAAACTTTAGTTTCAATTTTAAATTATAATTAGATTAGAAATCAATATGTTAAAGAATGGTTAAAATTCATAAAGTTTATCTTGATGTTTGTTTGCAAATTTAGTTAACAAATTCATAAATCTAAACACGTACAATCCGATTCCAATTGACACTAACTTGCAACTCTAAATTATGCCAAGGGCCACCCAAACTTCACCCTAAGTTTGCTAAACCCTAGACCCTAAACTATAAAATCTAAACCCATAACACTAAAGCATTTGAAATTTATGAACCCTAGACTTAATCTTCATTGGACATACCTAAAATTATGTAGGTTCAATGTCAAGAATGGGTCTATTTGGTAGATTTTATGTGAAAACTATTTGAATATCTAGAATGCCATAAAAGTATAATTAAAGCAATTCCAATTGGAAACACTTGGGTACATATATATCGTATGAAATTTAAATCTAGGAAGGTGTCTATCATATAGGCGAGTTGATAATACATGGAAAGAGGTTTGTATGGGAATATATGTATTAAGAAAAACATACCACATGACCTCTATAGGATTTTTAAGATGTGATCCTAGATAATAATCCACCCATCCTCAATCATAATGGATTATTTAGCAATTACGAGAGATTCAATTTAACCATAAAATTACCTATATTTTGATACTATATAGATTTATGTGGAAGGATAGAAATGCATCAATATGCTTTGTGCCATATTTTATGAATATTAATATTAAGAAAAATCTAGATAAGATTGACCTAAGTAGATGATTTATGTAAGGGATTTTTAGTGAACAAGTGACACACCATGGAGATTGGGATGTTATTTAAATTCTTATTTATAAATATAGTGTACCCCCTTTAAATTTGTATTTGGTTTTTATAATGAGTTGAAATTATCAATGTGTTACATAAAAGAAATTTGTGCTTAGATATATTTAAATTAGATAATAAAGATATAGTTATATAAAATAGGGAATCCAACATGAGGAATAAACCTTTAATGTGCCATTGTGTGCATCTAATTTATGCCAATGATTTAGTAAGAGTGATCGTCTAAGAGGATGAAATAAGCCTTGAAAAATTGTAAGATCTAACACTATTTTAATGTAGTTTTATATGTGTGTACATGTCCACTATATTTTTTGAGTTTATGTTAATGTAAGATAAGGAGGATTGGTGGATATATTTGAAATCTAAAGAAAAAACAAAAATGATGTGAATATATAGATATATATTTTTAAAATGATTCTTTAACTTATCTATATTAAACATTGTATATTATCTCTATATTACTATCATGGCTTGATTTTCATTATGTCTACTAAATGTTGCTATATTTATTCATTGTTGTAATTAAATTATAGGGCTCAATGTGTAATCTATTTTACATCAAATTTTATAGTAGACTTATAATCCTAGAATGTTTGTAAATTTAATAGCTAACAAATAACTTGATAAGTGCAACTAAAAACCAAAAAGTGTGGTTTGATTTATCTCCATTAGGCTGGAAAGCTAAAAAATCTACTAGGTTTATCCCTATTAGGTTGAAAACCCAAAAGTGTAGCTTAATAAGTACAAGTGGTGAAAACTCACAAAAGCACTAGAAACTAATCTTTGCAAAACTACCCTTGACATATAAAAAAAAAGCCAAAGGTCGCCATATGTCATACCTGTATAGGTTGTATAGTTATATTAGATACCTTATAGTATCTCCTATTGGTTAAATATGTTTGAAGATGACATTAGCGACACATCCCTACATTTATATGAGATATATTATTAACATGTCGTGTTACACATATGCTAAGATACTCAAATATGGATAAGGATAACTAGGGAATATCTATTAGAAGAGAAAGATATACTAAGCTATCCAATATTATATTTTTGTACTTAGTGTAGAAGAGAAATTCTAGACCAAGAATGCAAGTGCAAACTCAATACTCTACTTCTAATGAAAGGTAAATAAAATAATGAAAGATTAGAGAAGCATAATATGTTCCATAACATTCTTTTATGGCTCTAAATGTATGTGTTGATGTTGCTCTTTGGTTCTCTAATGTGATAACATATACATACAAATTTTATCATATGGAAACATTTGGGGATGTCATTATTTTATAGAGTTGAGGGGAAAGGAATGGAGGACTAGGTTTTTTTGGAATCGAGGACTAGAATTTCATGAGAGAATTTTTGATTTTGTATTTGAGAGGGAAGAGAGAATTAAATGTAGGTGGTTGGGTTGATGGAGGGCTTGTGTTGACTTGATTAGGTAGATGGGAATAATTGAATGCTAATTTGAATTTGGATTGAAGGTAGTTGGAAATGAATGGCTATGATTAGTCTAATTGATTTGATGGCTAGGATAGATTATTAATTTCATTTTAGATTTGATGAACTGGAAGTAAGTTACATTAGTTTGAGTTTGGATTGGTGATTTGGAATTATTTTAATTTTAAGCTATGGATGTGACATGATTATCCCCTTAATGGTTGATTAAAAGTTATGATTTGGGGATT
>VDFB02026662.1:0-20499 GCA_007258455.2 Sequoia sempervirens | reverse complement strand
AAAGTCGAGCAATCACCAATGCAAGAAACTAAACAAATCAAATATATGGTTTACGGGCATGGTAACGGTTGAGTAAGTCTAGCCTATATAGATACCTCAGTGCATAATGTGGTAAGGACATTTTCCCCACCTGTGCTCAACTTAGCTTCTGTGAAAGGGTTGAGGTGTCCATCAAAGAAATTTTGGAGCAGAGACCTCTACAAAACTGTAATTGCAAGAGTTTTGTTTCATTCACCATAACCCTCACAAATACGCCTGTGCAAAATTCAATGTAGCATGTTAAGCCAAAACTATTGCTCATTATTGTGATCTTGTTGTTTACAACTAACTGATCCCTTTCTAGCAACCTCAGACGAATGACCGGGATACGTTGCACACTTTGTGCAAACCCACCATAGTTCCAAAATATATGCTATGGTGAAAAAAGTGATCATGGCTACCCTCACTTCTGTTGAAAGGTAAGTCTCACAGGCCTCCATTTGTAATATCTCTCTATGATACACTTGTGTCATTCATCTTGACTTCCCACTCCCTTCATCTTCACCCTAAGCTCTTCTTCAAGCTCGTCTAGATTCAGCACACTAGTCTACGCAAGTTTCAAGTTTTTGTGTGCTGCCATGAGATATAAAAATTATAGATAATCGCATTCCATGTGATGCTTCTTCCACCCTTTCTCCGTGCATAAATAAGATGAAATAAATTATTTTCAACCATGTACATTGTCTTTAAGTCACGACCATTAGTTTCCCAAAACTGGCGTTCAAGTGCTAGCTTTCAATCACATAATTATTTAACATCCTTTACCTCTATCGGGCCTTTCTTAAAGGTTGTCAAAGCTTGCCATTTATGGAGATGCTTATAATTATTTTGGGAGTAGCATTATCGTTTCTAGAATGGGTCTGGGTTATTCCTATGACCCTTGTCAAGTTTCCAGCTTATGGTAAAATGTTAAATCATGCCTGTAACTCTACTCTGGCATAAACGAAATGTGAGTCTAAGTGAAGGTAAGCAAAGGCATTTGGGGTTTTGGGTCAGTTACGTGAGAACAGATCATAAACTATAATGGTACCTATGATTCGAATCTTAAGCCCTGCCATAAAGAATCCTAGAGTAGATCTATTAACAAAGGAAAGAATAATCAAGCAATCAATAGAACCAATGAAATAAGGAAAGCTTATCGCCATGCATGGGGAATTCCAGTGGGTGTATTTCTTGTCACTTCCTAGATTGGGATAAAATAACTCTCAGTCGAACAGAGTGATGTCTATCACATTTTGGTCACCTCCCTTGTGCATCTTTTCCTCTGCACTATTGATGTACAAATCATCATGCTAGAACTAGTTGAGTTAATAATGTTGTTGAGCTGATTAATAGCAGCGCCATACCCATTATGCAAGCGAGATCCTTCTCAATCTAAGGAACATCACATCAATTTACGTCTTCAACTGCCGATAGGGAAGGGAGTTTATTTAGCTCCCGAAAATGAATTAGAGTGGCATTAATTGGTCCCTCATGGGGGAAGTGAGAGTAGTTGTCTCACCATTAAATCTGAGTGTATGATCTACTTACGCTCTTAGAACCGGTGACTTGATGCGGTTGTAAATGCAAGGGAACACTACCATGTGAGAGACAGTTGCGTGCATTTACTCTTGTGTGGCAGTATGAAAGAACCCATACTTCTTCCCACATCAATCAGTTGTATTCTCCCCCACTTCATTGCTAGAAAGAATGAAAAGAAAAGGATAAAAGAAAGATATATTATAGGTGTACCACATTTGTTATCATGTGCCATTGCTGATATATCACTAGTTGATGATAGCGACCTTTTTGGCATGTCATGTTATTCTAGCTAGCCTCCAAGTGGTCGGAGTGTATTCAAATGTCTAATTAATACTTACCTAACCTAGCAACTGCATCTCACTCCATCCCCACCTTACCGATTTTACGTCAAGCTCATTGGATTTCATTATGGATGCCATGGTCAAGCAACATTAAGACCGTTGGATTCAAATGCCAACTAATTGAACATGATTACATTAAATGATTTATTTGCTCCTTACAACCATTGTAGATAGCGGTCTCGTGAGTAGATTAGGTAATTGATATTTTGTGGAGCTCAAGACTAGTTTTCTTGTCTGCTAAACAGTATTAATCACCCACTAGCCGACTTTTCCATGTAAGCTATAACTTCCTATTCAAATTTGGTATTACTGCACCATCCAAGCAATGGAATGTTGATGCTTTGTGGTTATTAGTAATTTAATTGAAATGAAAATCATCTCCATAGCTATAGATGTCGTCGTAAGCACCATTCGGCTATATTTAATGCATGTTCATCAAATCATCTTGCTATCCCAGACATTAATAATAGATTTATAAATATCTGCAGAATTTTACATAGTTAATATCCACTAACTGTGGATACAATACTCGGGTGTGGATATTATGTCTTTATGGAATAATAATAAATTAATATTCTTTTTAACTTACTGCATCCACATTCTAAGTTTAGAATATCATCAATTAAAGGATAAATGTTGCAAGTAGCATGGGAGTTTAAAATTACGGAAGGTGCATATAATAATTCAAAACCTTAATGTGAGTTAATATTAATTCCATTATTTGAGGGGATGTGACTATTAACCTCCAAGTAAAACAATACGGTTCATGCCAATATTGTTAGTTATTCTAGAAAGTTAGCAATATTTGAGTAGGTAGTTAAGGGAGAAACTCTACTAATTTTAATATTAATATAATCACACCTTAATTATAGGAAATAATAGGTATATATACTTATAGAAGTGTAAAACAAAATAAAAATAAAAATAAATGAATGGATAAATAAATAAATAATAGTCAGGGAAAATAAATAAAATATATTAATAACTTTACACACCCTTAGGACTGAAGGGTGTTAGAGTCAACAATCATCTTAGTAGTGGTATGAAGAGTAGTGTTAGGGCAAATGTCCAGTCGTGCTAAGGTCGACGAGCAAACACTTGTGAGTTTTGAATGGACTATTAAGAATTAATCATGTTGTGATAATTAAATTATATAAACGTATCTATTAAGCATTACCAATAATGGGGACGATATTAACGTCAAAAGAAAAAAAAATGTCATAATCTTAATTAATGTTATGGACAATTGAGTCAGAAGTAACAATTGATATCAACGTTTGATCTTGGGCTTGCATGGAGAAATAGATGTGAACATAGTAATACATGACAAGACCTCCGGTGAGTGTTTTGTAACACCTTTTTTTTTTTTAAATGTTGGGTTTTCTAGTAAAATTTTTTAGGCATGACACTTGGTATCAGAGCCCAGCTTGCAACACTGGGTACTCTGGGAATAAGATGAGTCTTAGCTAATGTGTATGTGATCATAAAATGAATCTTATTGCAATAATTGAGTTCCAAAATGTCTACAACCTAATAAATTTTGAGGGCCTATCTTGCGTCGAAACATTGGGATCTACTTTCAATTAACCATCTTTATTAAAATCTATAAAGGCATGTGTTGGCCAAACTGTAACTATTTTAAGTATTAATGATAAGTAACTCATAAGAACTTACACTTCCAAAAGTATAGCCCTCAAGAATATTATGATTATGCAAATGATGTGCATGAAAAATAAAATAAAATAAAATTTAGTCCATCTAATAAGTGTTATCGAACCTATCACCTCTTGAACTTTAAGAGGGTAGATGAGTGTTGATTAAATATAGTTATTAGGGAGTTAGTGAAACAATATAAATCACCTTTATATTTGTGATTAAAGGAACCTAACTTATGCCACTTGCAAATATATTAGTGATGTTGAAAGAGAAGCTAAATTATTGTGCATAGTAAAGTATAACCTTGAATAATTAAACAAATTATTGTTTCAATTGTATGTTTTAAATTTAGTAAAGAAATCATTTCATTCAAGCTTAGAAATGCAAGGAAGTGCTTAGAGACTATTTATTGATTCCTCCTAGTGAACCATAGGCAAGGGTTAAATCAAAAATCATAGCTAAGAGTAATCAAAAAAATATGAAGAGGGGGTTAATGTTTAAATTAGAGGCAACGTGATTAAGAAATATTATATTAAATTGAAAAGGTTGTGCTAGAATTTCCTATATGTTCTTGAGTAACCTTAAGATGAAGGATCGATTTACACATAAATATGCCTAACATGTTTCAAAACCTAGTTGTAGAATAAGTTTTTCGTAGGCATCATTTATTAATAAACTATACGTTCAACAAAGAGTACCACATTAGAAATCTCATAACTCTCATCATGTATACATTTCAAACACATCTAGTGTTAATTAGAGAATGGATAAAGAGGAAATTAAGGATGTGCAACTTGGAAGTGCATAATCCTTGGTTCTACGTGATGATATCTAAGAGAAATTTAAGGATGTGTTAGAATCAATCTTGCACCCATACCTCGGACATCAATAACACATAAGCCTCTTAAAACTCATTTAATCATGATTCAACATAGGAAAGAGTCCCACTATTGAATGTTTGAGATTCTAAGGTGAGTCAACTAATGGTTGGTAGATAAGATTGCATGAATAAGAATGTAAACTAATGTTTGAAAACTTAAGCTGCATAGTAAACCCTATTTAGAAAAAAAAAAGGATCAAAACTAGATGCTACATAGAATCAAAGGGTGAAACTAAAAATTTAATTAATCACTTTTACAAGTAAACTATGACCTAGTAAACTTAGTGCAACTATAACAACTGCCAAACTCTTATGTCCTATTGTTTAAAGATTAAATAGTAAATGAAGCAACATGATTTCTATGATTCAAGTCAAAGGTGAAGGCATAGAAGAATACAATTGAAATAAGATTGTTAAGGACTAGCTAATATGATGTTTAAATCACCCCCCTTATAATAATTAAACATACAAAGAATTGTGAAGAGATCCTTTCAAGATTAGAATTTGGAGTTAAAACATTATCTAGAACTCATGCTATTACCACTCTCTTATAAATGAGTTAAGAACTAAAGACTTGTTGTTTCCCAAGTAAAGAAAGGATGCATGCCATATATAGGAAGTAATAACACACTCAACTACATGTTGAACTTGAAGGTTGTGTGCATGTCATTAGGATTGAATAATCAATTGTATGAATTTATAAATTAAGTAATGAATTATGTGTGGTTCACAGTGTATTATGTGATGGGAAAGTTAAAATATATAAATAATAGACACTAAAGTAGACTTGTAAAAACTTTCAACTAATGTGCATTTTATACCATTGACCATATGTACTCTTTGAGGTAAAATTATTTACACTTGAATGCAAAGGAGAAAGCTTAAAGGTAGATATAAATTTCAATACTTCTACTCATTATGCATTTTTATGAGGTTAAATGGAATTGTGATTGTAACAATGATGATTACAACATGTGAGTAAATAGTTTAGATTTAGATAGCGAAATGCAAGAATTGTAAAAGATATTAATGGGTTGTGAGAATTACTATTCCACGAGTTATTATGTGTTTTATGCATCAAGTGTGTTTTCTTTTCTCATATTTCCATGCTTCAAATGAAAATGATTGACTCCTTTCCCTATTAAGTGAGAAAGCTTCCTTAACAGGTTGTGAAAAATATAGTGGAATTACCCATATTGATATGTTAATGAACATAACAAACATAGTGGAATGAAAGAAGAAGAATAGTATGGATAAATATAGAAAATCGATCTTTGTCATATATGTGATGTCAAACACTTAGTGAGATGGGAAGTGTGGTGTGCCATGTATTGTTAAATTCTAGGAAAATGGAGTAATATACATAAGCTACATTTGTGCATCATCTAGAAATTCCTTTTACCTATGCAAAGTGAGTAGATATGTACAAAATTAAGAAGCAAAGAGAATATTGTTTAAAGAAAATTAAGTTTATGTAAGTGAATTGATTTTGTTCTACAATATAGTGAATTTCGTAAAGTGTATTATGTTATGACATGTGAAGTGAAAACTAGTAAATGTGTCGTGCCCCAAGTATGAGATATAGGGTATCTGACTTGGGATAAGGGTGGTGGACATCTAGTATGATCCCCTATATGTACCCTTTGTGATGGCCTTTATCTAAGCTAGCTAGTTGTGAGTTCAAATAAATGTGTTGTGTATAAGTGTGTTTATTAAATGAAATGTGATGTATTCCTTTGTGTTAGTTTTATTTTAAATGTGTACCCCTAGTGTTTGGTTCCCCCCTTATGGGAGTGCGATGCCAGCTAGTGTAAATAGGGGTTGAGAGGCACATGTTCTCCCATCGGGAAATTACAAGCTCAGGGTGTTGTCCCTAATCCTGAAAAAGGATCTATGTCAAGTCATTGTAATCCTCCCATGGACGTTGACCATAGCCTACTCCCCCACATATGAGAGCCACACTTGTTGGTTCATAGTGCAAACCTATTCCTTGATGTTATAACCCATGGGTAAAGGATGGAATTTTATGGACCACCAGTTACTTATAATTATGTGGTCGGGGACCAATAGTGATTTATATTTATGTGGTCGGGGACCACCAGTGATTCATATTTATGTGGTCAGGGACCACCAGCTACTTATATTTATGTGGTCAGGGACCACCAATGATGCAAAATTTATGTGGTTAGTGACCACCAATTATTCATATTTATGTGGTCAGGGACCACCAGTTATTGCATGCTATCATATTTATGTGGTTAGAGAACCACCATTCCCCTCCTCCCCTTAGGTGGCTTATCAAGTCACGCGGTGCTCGTAATGTGCAGATTTTATTGTTGGAATATGAATCATTGGTAATTCTTGATTGATGTTTTATTTTATTATGTGCCAGCAATGTGGACTTTTCTATTTATTGTGTTAGGCTATTTAGCCACTTGAAGGTTGTTATAGTCCAAATTGCCTCAAGGACTTATTGAATTTCATTTTTGAATTAAGATTGGAATGTTGAAATGTAGCTACAATTGATCTTTATTTGGTTTTCTCTTGATTTTATAATTTTATGTTTTATTGAAACATTGGTTCATGATCTTATGATTTCTCGACTTGAGGCTTTCTTAATGTTTCTAACTGCTGGTAAACGTGGTGTAATGTGACATATGTAAACTGCCATATCCCGGGGGGTTCCCTGGCAGGTTGTATAGGGGAGTAGATGCGCTGGGGAATTATTTTTGAAAGGGGTTGTGAATGGGACCGGTATGGGACGGTCATTAACACATTCTTCCCCTCATTCTATTATTATTCTTATCTATATGGAGGAGTCCTTAGAGAAGGGCCTCGAGTGGTATCCAAGAATATCCATCCTTGTAAATCCCATTGAGCCTTGTGATGTGATTTATGTGTAACTTTTGTGATGTATGGGTAAATTTGTAAATGAATGACATGAGAAAGTACTTGACTATTATGTGAGAAAGAAAGTGACAAACAAAATTGAGACTATTATTCTTGAGACAGGAATTGATATTAGAATGAAAGTATTTCTTGACATCATGAGTGATGTTTATGATGCAAAAGAGAACTTTGAAGGGTGTCTAAGGATGTTAAGATGATTGAATATGTGTTGGTGCAACTTCTAATAGAAAATGTTAACAACACGAATGTCTACTAACATTTGTTACATTATGAATATATCAAATATGGTGAGAAGTTTTGTTCTAAGTATTTAGATATCGGATTCATAGAAGGAATATTCTTAATATCAACTTGTATTTAAACATTTTGATTGTCTCATCAAGAAAGAAAATAAATTAATGTGTTCAATAGATTTATGTGTGTTGTTGCATGGTGATTATGTTCTAGACCTTAACGACTTCTAGGAGGAAGTCTAAGCTAAGGGGAGGGGGATGTAAGACCCCCTCCTTGCATATGATTAATGTTAAACTCAATTTGCTATAGGTTTTCATAAATAGATGGTAAGTTGTACCATGAGCAATAAATAATGTGATTTGGGTGACCATATTCTTGTATTTCACTTTGATATTTGTTTCATTGTCATTGTCATTAGGATGTCATGGAATATGAATCAAAATTGTAATTAGAATTGTTGTACAATTAAATCTTAGTTTAGTTATCCAATCAATGTCATATAAGATTGTTCTTACAATTTCATTTGTAATGTGCAGGAAAGTAGAGTGCCAGCATAAGAAGGAAAAATCATTGAACATCTTCTTGTGATTATGAATTTTGCCCCTTCGTGGCTTGGAAATATATAAATTAGTATGCCGATAAAGTAAGGTGGTGAGGGTTGATGTAAAAGAGATAATTCATATTTTGGGGTTGAGAGGGTCTTTATTTGTGTCATGTGAGATACAAGTTAGGGTTAAGGTTAGAAACCATTATCCAAGCTTGAAATTCGGATAGGTCCTAAAGAGGGTCTTTAAAGAGGGTTGTTGGCCAATTTTCTTGGTTGGAATGCAAAAATAAATCCTCTAGGGTCTATACCATAGTGATAGGGGTCAAGTGGACATAAAATAGTGCCCCAAGGACATGATTTGACCTCTGAAAATTCCTCCTAAATGAAAGTGACAAGTTTTGAGGAGAGGATGGGATGGAAGGGTTGTCCAAATGCATGTTCCTCTTTAATAAGGGAAAGGACACTCATTGATGGAGGTAGGTGCACTTCACACCTCCCCACCCAAGTTTACAAGTTGAAAAAAAAATTCTATATATTTTGGAGGAGGAGGAGGAGTGGGGTGTTACCCACTTCTCCCTTTGGAGAACTATAGTTGGAGGAGGAGAGAAGTCCTCTCTCTTGGGAAAGAGTGTGATCAAGATGGCTTGTTTGGAGAGAAAAGAGGGATAAAGGAGCTCAATCCCTTCACGTAATATAAAAGAGATAAGTTCTTCCTATTTTCTTCCACCCTTGGTTATTGGTTGTAAAATGGTAACATATTGTATGGATCATGGTTGGAGCTAGAAAGTAGAGAGCCTATGTGCATGGGATTTGTGTTATATTAGTTTTACTTCTTTGTGAAAATGAGAAAAAAACTCCATTTATCTCCATGGAGCTACAAAATCACTTGCTCGGGGGTATGGCTAGAGCTCACGAGGCTCCATAACACCATTACGGTAGGGTGGAGAGCAAGCCTTGTTTAGTTGTATGCCATTCATTGCATTTCTTAAAATTAGTTATAATATGGAAAAGCAATGATTGTTGTAACATGAAAGAAGATAGAGAATGAGAAAGCTTTGTTTATTAGCATGTTATTCATTGTTAGAAGTTAGTGCTTTCTTGTAAATCAAATGATGCATAGAGAAGTTTTAGTTTAGTAGCATGTTCATTTGTTTTTATGCTTTAATGTAATAATGGAAACTTACCGTCTGAACTATGACAACTAGGCAGGTTTAGTTCCAAGTGAATCCTTGGGTTGTATGTGAACTGAGTACTAAAACATAAGAAACCAAATTTTAGCGTATTTTTAAACACGTTGTCCCTAAAGAAAACACTCATCTTGCATAGAGGAACAAGCATACTTCAACTAATATTTGGATGGATTAAAATATAGGTGTCTCATTCTGGTTTCATTGTCGATATATTTATACAGTTAAAATGAAAATACGAATAGATGCATACCTAGACTTAAACTCAAGTTCACTATATTAGAGTAACATGAATGGTATATCAGATTTATGTTATAAATCATATAAGGGTAATCATAATAATACTAAAAGTCGAGCAATCACCAATGCAAGAAAGTAAACAAATCAAATATATGGTTTATGGGCGTGGTAATGGTTGAGTAAGTCTAGCCTATACAGATACCTCAGTGCATAATGTGGTAAGGACATTTTCCCCGCATGTGCTCAACTTAGCTTCTGTGAAAGGGTTGAGGTGTCCATCAAAGAAATTTTGGAGAAGAGACCTCTACAAAACTGTAATTGCAAGAGTTTTGTTTCATTCACCATAACCCTCACAAATACGCCTGTGCAAAATTCAATGTAGCATGTTAAGCCAAAACTATTGCTCATTATTGTGATCTTGTTGTTTACAACTAACCGATCCCTTTCTAGCAACCTCAGACGAATGACTGGGATACATTGCACACTTTGTGCAAACCCACCATAGTTCCAGAATATATGCTATGGTGAAAAAAGTGATCATGGCTACCCTCACTTCTGTTGAAAGGTAAGTCTCACAGGCCTCCATTTGTAATATCTCTCTGTGCTACACTTGTGTCATTCATCTTGACTTCCCACTCGCTTCATCTTCACCCTAAGCTCTTCTTCAAGCTCGTCCAGATTCAGCACACTAGTCTGCGCAAGTTTCAAGTTTTAGTGTGCTGCCATGAGATATAAAAATTATAGATAATCGCATTCCATGTGATGCTTCTTCCACCCTTTCTCTGTGCATAAATAAGATGAAATAAATTATTTTCAACCATGTACGTTGTCTTTAAGTCACGACCATTAGTTTCCCAAAACTGGCGTTCAAGTGCTAGCTTTCAGTCACATAATTATTTAACATCCCTTACCTCTATCGGGCCTTTCTTAAAGGTTGTCAAAGCTTGCCATTTATGGAGATGCTTATAATTATTTTGGGAGCAGCATTATCATTTCTAGAATGGGTCTGGGTTATTCCTACGACCCTTGTCAAGTTTCCAGCTTATGGTAAAATGTTAAATCGTGCCTGTAACTCTACTCTGGCATAAACGAAATGTGAGTCTAAGTGAAGGTAAGCAAAGGCATTTGGGGTTTTGGGTCAGTTACGTGAGAACAGATCCTAAACTATAATGGTACCTATGATTCGAATCTTAAGCCCTGCCATAAAGAATCCTAGAGTAGATCTATTAACAAAGGAAAGAATAATCAAGCAATCAATAGAACCAATGAAACAAGGAAAGCTTATTGCCATGCACGGGGAATTCCAGTGGGCGTATTTCTTGTCACTTCCTAGATTGGGATAAAATAACTCTCAGTCGAACAGAGTGATGTCTATCACATTTTGGTCACCTCCCTTGTGCATCTTTTCCTCTGCACTATTGATGTACAAATCATCATGCTAGAACTGGTTGAGTTAATAATGTTGTTGAGCTAATTAATAGCAGTGCCATACCCATTGTGCAAGCGAGATCCTTCTCAATCTAAGGAACATTACATCAATTTACATCTTCAACTGCCGATAGGGAAGGGAGTTTTTTTAGCTCCTGAAAATGAATTAGAGTGGCATTAATTGGTCCCTCATGGGGGACGTGAGAGTAGTTGTCTCACCATTAAATCTGAGTGTATGATCTAGTTACTTACGCTCTCAGAACTGGTGACTTGATGCGGTTGTAAATGCAAGGGAACACTACCATGTGAGAGACAGTTGCGTGCATTTACTCTTGTGTGGCAGTATGAAAGAACCCATACTTCCGCCCACATCAATCAGCTGTATTCTCCCCCACTTCATTGCTAGAAAGAATGAAAAGAAAAGGATAAAAGAAAGATATATTATAGGCGTACCACATTTGTTATCATGTGCCATTGCTGATATATCACTGGTTGATGATAGCGACCTTTTTGGCATGATTATTCGGTCATTATGATCCTTGCGTGCTAGTCATGTTATTCTAGCTAGCCTCCAAGTGGTCGGAGTGTATTCAAATGTCTAATTAATACTTACTTAACCTGGCAACTGCAGCTCACTCCATCCCCACCTTACCGATTTTACATCAAGCTCATTGGATTTCATTATGGATGCCATGGTCAAGCAACATTAAGACCGGTGGATTCAAATGCCAACTAATTGAAAATGATTACATTAAATGATTTATTTTCTACTTACAACCATTGTAGATAGCGGTCTCGTGAGTAGATTAGGTAATTGATATTTTGTGGAGCTCAAGACTAATTTTCTTGTCTGCTAAACAGTATTAATCACCCCACCAGCCGACTTTTCCGTGTAAGCTATAACTTCCTATTCAAATTTGGTATTACTACACCATCCAAGCAATGGAATGTTGATGCTTTGTGGTTATTAGTAATTTAATTGAAATGAAAATCATCTCCATAGTTATAGATGTCGTCGTAAGCACCATTCGGCTATATTTAATGCATGTTCATCAAATCATCTTGCTATCCCGGACATTAATAATAGATTTATAAATATCTGCAGAATTTTACATAGTTAATATCCACTAACTGTGGATACAATACTCGGGTGTGGATATTATGTCTTTATGGAATAATAATAAATTAATATTCTTTTTAACTTACTGCATCCACATTCTAAGTTTAGAATATCGTCAATTAAAGGATAAATGTTGCGAGTAGCATGGGAGTTTAAAATTACAGAAGGTGCATATAATAATTCAAAACCTTAATGTGAGTTAATATTAATTCCAGTATTTGAGGGGATGTGACTATTAACCTCCAAGTAAAACAATACGATTCATGCCAATATTGTTAGTTATTCTAGAAAGTTAGCAATATTTGAGTAGTTAGTTAAGGGAGAAACTCTACTAATTTTAATATTAATATAATCACACCTTAATTATAGGAAATAATAGGTATATATACTTATAGAAGTGTAAAACAAAATAATAATAAAAATAAATGAATGGATAAATAAATAAATAACAGTCAGGGAAAATAAATAAAATATATTAATAACTTTACACACCCTTAGGACTGAAGGGTGTTAGAGTCAACAATCATCTTAGTAGTGGTATGAAGAGTAGTGTTAGGGCAAATGTCCAGCCGTGCTAAGGTCGACGAGCAAACACTTGTGAGTTTTGAATGGACTATTAAGAATTAATCATGTTGTGATAATTAAATTATATAAACGTATCTATTAAGCATTACCAATAATGGAGACGATATTAACATCAAAAAAAAAAAAAAATGTCATAATCTTAATTAATGTTATGGACAATTGAGTCAGAAGTAACAATTGATATCAACGTTTGATCTTGGGCTTGCATGGAGAAATAGATGTGAACATAGTAATACATGACAAGACCTCCGGTAAGTGTTTTGTAACACCTTTTTTTTAAAAAAATGTTGGGTTTTCTAGTAAAAATTTTCAGGCATGACAATAGTGTCTCGTGATGAAAAAAGGTTTGAAAGATCAATGAAGTCCCTTCTTGAGAAGAATCTTGGAGATCTTTTCAGAGATGCCTAGAATATAGGGAAGAGAAGCACCAGGGGGGAACATTGGCTTATAGGTTAGGGGGTTAGAAAAGAGCACAATTTTGGCATGGTTGAAGGCTTTAGAGATTTTTTTGTTTTTGTACCCATTTAGGATGAAGACACTACGCAGATGAGCCAATTCTATGTCTAAGATATCTTCATCGTAGATTCAGTACACTCTTAAGGCAAGGGTTTTATGGACACCACTTTTTTGGCAAGGCTAGTGATGGGATGAAGCATGGAGATAGAGGTCAGTATGGGTAGCCTTTTGAAAAACACAACAACCTAGGGATCCATTGGATTTCCTTAAAAGCAAGATGTGAAGAAAAGGAAGTTGATTATTCGATTCAATCTCCTTGGTGAAGGAGATGTAGTGGATATGGCTATTGAGGTGTGCGTGAAAATCTTCTAACTTTTCAAGGTCATGAGGCCAACAAACATTAGTGTCATCCACATAACACTTCCACCATTTTGGTTTGAGGGGAAAGGAGAAAAGTGTAGTTTCTTCAAAATTCTCCATGTAAAGATTGGATATGAGCAAAGAGAGCGGGGAACCCATGGCCATCAACTTGCTCATATATGACATCTTGAAAAGAGAAGAAATTATATTTAAGGAATAACTCAGCAAGGGATGCAATTTTGGCACTAGATTTGCGCCTAATAATCTCAATTGAGTCAAAGATGGGGACCTTCATAAAGAGAGACACCACATCAAAACTTACAAGAATGTATGTACTATCTAGTTTGAAATCCTTTATGAAGTGTATAGTGTAGTAAAATGCATACCTCTTTGCATTTTCACACTTGTTTGGGCCCACCTTGCTTTATTTATGCTTCTTTATGGCTTAATTGGTCCTATTTTGTGTCCACAAGCCCTATGAATTACATCTTTTTCTTGTTAATCCTAAAATTCTCCAATAGATAAATGATAATTTAGTGAATCCATCTGTGTGTCCCTAATTTTTGGGTTAGGACTAAAACGCCACCTAGGGCATCTTTTTCCACCAAAGGTCTCGGGACCCTGATTTTGAGATATCTTAATTGGGCCCCTTTTTGGTGTCTATGCCCCAAGTTTCATGGCTTGGGACTAAGACGCCACCTAGGGCATCTTAGTCCTCCTTGAGTCATTTTTGGGATTTAATTTCAAATTCTGGTAGGATTCAGCCTCCTTTATTTAATGAATTCATATGTCTACTTGGTGTGATGTAATTTCAAGATGATAAGCATAGATAAGTATAAATACAAGGTTCCCTCTCTCATTTTATCATATCAAGAAATCTAAGAAATCAAGTATTTTGTGAGAGCATTCAAGAGTAGATTCATCAAGAGTTTGAAGCCATTATCAAGATTCAAGCATCATATCAAAGAGTTTCTTGCATCATGTGTGTTGTTGTGCTAACATTTGTGATGTAGGGTTTTGATTCAAGCAATCAATTCAAGTCCATATCTTTCAAGAGCATTCCTTTGGTTCAAGATCCATATCCATTGCAGCCATTTCACAAAAGTTTGTAGACTTTACAACAAGGGTTTGGTGAGTTGTAGCATTTCATGTTTTTCATTCACCATTTCCTTCATTATTTCTATTTCATTTCAAGGTTTAATTACCAACAAGGGGTTTGACCAAGGAAAACCCACATTCACTAACAAACAACAAGTTTTTCCCATCTTGCATATTTGTGATTGTAGATCTAGGTTGAGGTCTTGAAGATCAATTGGAGTGCAAAGTTGTAAAAGTTTCAAATTTGCATTACAAAGTTGTCATCTTCATGGAAACTCACCTATAGACTAAATTATGAAGTTTCAAAACTTGAGATCAAAAAGGAAGCAAGTGTAGACCTTGGAGCTCAAGATCACATTCAAAGTTTTCAAAACTTTAGAACAAGACTAATATGCCACCTTGGGAATCTTAGTCTTGCTGGGCCTATTTTTGAGAGATTCCTTCAAATTTGGTTCCAACATTTGAAGACTATGCGTCTGCACCAAAAAATAGCAGTGGAACTAATATGCCACCCTAGACCTCTTAGTCCTCCATGGCAATTTTTGGCAGTCTCTTCACATTTCCAGAATCCTCACAGCATCTCCAGACTTCCCAGGTACACACATACTATCTTGTTGCATAATTTCATTATTTTCATCTTTCATTTAGCTTGCATTTATAATTCTAGGTCATTTTGCATATCATAGTGTGTTTTCCAACATTTTCTTTTCCAAGCATTTGCTTGGTGGTGAACCCCTTTAAAGCTAATAAAACCCCTTCCTAGGTCCTCATTGTGAATTGACTCACCTTGTGAGGTTGTTAGTCAATCCAATTAGAACTCCTAGGACATTATTAAGTGATTTGTGGAGAAATAGTGATATTCACATATCCATTTTTCCACTTAATCAAAGTGGACAAAATGTGTAGAATTTTTGATTTGGGAATCTAAATTTCCCACGAGGGGAGATCTATAATTTTGGCAAGGTAGGATGCTAATTTGTAGGTGGGACAGCCCATGGTATCCACAATGGGTTTTAGAGGGCTGCCCTATTTGTAAATTTTTGGGACTCCATATATGTGAGGCATCACATCTGTAGAGGGAAACAATCGCTTCTTGGTTGCATCATCAAAGGATGAGAGGGAAATAGCAAGCCTGACTTTATTTAAAAAATTTGAACAAGGATTACGAGATAAAATTTTGTAGCTACTAGCATCGGAAAGAAGCTCAAGCATTTTGGAGACATAGTCCGACTTGTTCATGATGACGATGGAATTTCCTTTGTCACCTTTACAGATGAACAAGTTTTTATTACACACCAACTTATTGAAGGCCAATAGCTTAGTTTTTGGAATATTGCACTTGGGAGGTTGTGCATGACGAAGGGCGACATCACAATCTTGTTTGATTTCTTCAATAGTGTTCACGGGGAGAGAATGCACAAGGTTTTCAATTTCAATGAGAAATTCTAAATGGGGAATAGAGCGAGGGGTTAAGGAAAAACCAAGGACACATTTTAAAATATTGATGGATGACGGGTCTAGGTTAGTGTTAGAAAGGTTGACCACCAGTTTAGACTCCCAATCATGAATGAAGGTGAGATCGAGGGAGCTAGGTTGGCGAGAAGAAAGGGGCAGTTGATGATGAGACAAACATCCTCCCCATCCCTCTCTTCTCTTCCTTTTTATTAGGTGTAAGTTTTTAATCAACCATTTTCTTCTCCTCTTGCTCTCTACCATCTTGATGATGGATCACGAAGTGTGATTCAAAATGTTGATGCAAAAATAAAAACACAATTGAATCCAAAAGCAATACTGAGATAAATCATAAGAAGTGTGGAAGAGTGTTTGTGGCTAGTCCAAAAGTGTATGAGATGTCTTAGGCTATAATTGAAGATTTGAAATCTTTCTATATGTAATATGATAGGACTGGTGTTCTACTTATAATGATTCATACTTCATATTGTAAAATCCACTTGTATATTTCTACTTTGTGAGGTTGGATTTGGAAAATAGATCCAAGCAACTATTCTCAGTTCTTGGTTTTCCCATCTTGGGTTTCCACATATATCTAGTGTTCTATTATTTTAATGTGTGCTCTTGATGATGCTTAGTTAGTGGTTGTGATAATTCAAGTATTTTGATCTATGCATTTGAGTTAAGAGTTTTGAATATATTTTATCTATTGATTCACCCCCCTCTCAATAGATTGTGTGCCCTTAAATTGGTATCAAAGCCAAGTTCCTTTGAAGAATCCTAACATCTTAAGGTAGTTTCAGGATGGCATACTCAATTGCTAAAGAAGGATTGTTTGTAAATAAAGAACTACTCTTTGATGGATCCAAGTTTGTATTCTAGAAAGTTAGGATGGAGTCCCACTTGATGGATCTAGGAATTGATATCTAGATGTCAGTTATAGAGGGATATGAGATTCTTGAAAACCCTTCTAGAGATCAAGCCAAAAATAAGGATTATGAAACTAACATTAAGGAAAGGAATGTTATTTTATGTGGATCGACTTTAAACTCTAAATTTGTGAAAGTGATGCAATACAAAACAATAAAGAAAATATGGGAAAAATCATATACATCTATGAAGGTGATGAAAAATTCAATGAGGCATAGTTGAAAACTAATAGATATCAATTTGAAAGCCTAAATATGAAAGAAGATGAAAATATTGCCACATTCCTGCTCTGAGTTGATGAAGTTGTCAAGTCTATCTAAGGTCTTGATGAGGAATTGAAAAAAAAGAATGTTGTGAAAAAGGTTCTCAGATCTCTTCCTATAAGGTTTGATTCTAAAGTATATGTGATTAAGGAAGCTAAGGATCTGAATGTTTATAAGATGGTGGAGCTGCATGGAATTCTAACTTCTTTTGAAATGAGATTTGAAAGTGAGTATTCTAAGGAAAGAGGCGGCATTCAGAGTATCTAAGAAGCAAGTTGATCAGGATTTTGATATTGGATCATATTTAGAGGAAGTTAATTTTGTCAGAAAGCTACAAAGAGGTTCTGGTAAGTATAAAGGCAAGTTACTTTTTATGTGTTTAATTGTGGTGAAGTAGGCCATGTTATGGCTAAGTTTCCCCATAAGGATTATAATAATATTGAGAAAAAGTATGGAAAGAAATAATTTCAAAGAAGGAATAAAGGTTAGAGGAAACAAAAGAGTTTCTACACTAATGATGAAACCTACTCTACTGGTGAATAAGATGAAGATATCTCTAGAGATGAAAAAGAAAAAGTTGTATTCATGTATTTTTAAACTAATGAAGATATAGAAATGGACTCCAAAAATAATGAAGATGATGTAGATCTTGTGGAAGAATTATTATGTGTTGGAAAAGAGATTAAGAGACTAAAGAAGAGAATTTCGAAAGAATTGAAGGCTAAAGAAAAGGTATCTCTAGATCTAGAGAAAGTAGAGAAGATAATTGTTGAATTGAAGACCTAGGTAGAAGAATTAAAAAGGATTGAAGAATTTTTTACCAGAAAATTGTTGTTAAGAGATAAGGACTATGAGAATCTTGAAGAAGTTGCGTCAATAAGAAAAGAGATTGATAAGGTGAATCAATAGTTGCAAATCAAGTTTGGAAAGATTACTGAGACTCTAGATCAAATATTGGGATGTTAGAGATCTCTGCATGTCAAAATTGGAATTGGTTTTGATGATCAGAAGAACAAGGTGATAGAGCAACCAATGAAGCCTACTAAAGGAAGTCTGGAAGTGACTAGTTTTGGAAGTACAAATTCTAAAAGGGCTATTGCAAGTGATAAAAATAACACATAGAATTATGGCTTTATTCAAGTTCAAAAGAAAAGAAAATCTAGAAGACATAGATACAACACTGGTTCAATTATTCTTTTTCTAGTTAAATTGTTTTAATTGCAATAATTTTAGTCATAAGGTTGTAGACTATAGAAAATCTATTGTAAGAAAAAATAACTTTGAAAAAAATAATGCATTTGCACCTCTATTCAATTTTAATATCATTTGCTACAAATGCAACAATTTTAGACACATTTTTAGGAATTGTAGAAGTAATTTTGTGAGTTCTCCTCTGCCAGAAATAGGAAGAAAAGGATCATAATATAGAATTCATGAATCAAATAAAGTCTAGAAGAAAGTTCTAAAATAGAAAAAAAGTCAAAGAAATCAATGATTGCTCAAATTGATCTACATGCTAAAAAAGAGAAGAATCTATGAATCATAGACAGTGGAAATTCAAGCAACATGACTAGAGATAAAAGTAAGTTCATGAATTTTAAGAAATTTAAAGGAGTCTTTGTGACTCTTGGAAATAATTATATTGCCAAAATCATCAATAAGGGTACCTTGAGCCTTGATGGTGGTAGGAAAAGGACACATGATTTTTTTATGTTGAAGGACTAAAACATAATATTTTAAGTGTAAGTTAGATGTGTGATAAAGGTTATAAGCTATCCTTTAGTGTTGAAGGTAGTGAAATTAGGAAATCAAGTACTGGAGAATTGATTGCAGAAGGATGTTAGATAGACAGTGACATATATCATCTCAGTAAGCTAAATGGACAAAAATTTCTTACTTTGTAGAGAGAAGAAAGTTGTCTTTGGCACACAAGGTTGAGACATTAATTTTGATGACATTATAAATATTAGCTCAAGAGGAATGGTCTGGGATATGTCAAATATTAAGAAGACTCAAACTACTAGCTATAAACCACATGTCATGAAGCTTGAAAATAGACAAAAAGAAGATTTCCTGATAAGGAGTTTTCTACATCAAAACCATTGGATTTGGTCCATACGGATATTTGCAAAACAATGAGGACAAAGAGTCTACAAGGTGATAGGTATTTCATGATTCTTATTGATGATAAATAAATACTAGAATGACTTGGATTACTTTTCTAAAAGAGAAGTCAGAAGCGTTTGAGAATGCATTCAAGGCATTGGTAGAAAATGAAACCGGAAGAACAATCAAGGTTTTGAGATCAGACAAAGGTGGAGAATTCACTTCTGACAGGTATGATAAATTTTGTGAAGGGCATGGGATCTAAAGGAATTTTTTTCTCCTAGAAATCTACAGCAAAATGGAGCTGCAGAAAGAAAGAACCAAACTTTACAAGAGATGGCAAGAACAATGTTGTGTCAAGAAAATCTATCATAAATATATTGGAGAGAAGCAGTTAAAATTGTGGTATATATCCTGAATAGAGTTCAAATCAAATGAAAGACTAATAAAACACCATATGAGTTATGGAGAGGAAGACCGGCTTCAGGCAGATATCTCAGGATATTTAAAATCAAATGCTACATCAAAAGGGATGAAGAAAATTTCAGAAATTTTGATTCTAGATCTAATGGAGGTATTTTTCTTGGTTATTATTTGAAAAGTGAAGCATATATATGTTACAACAAAAGGATAAAATGGATTATGGAAAGTGTAAATATGAGAGTTGATGAAAAAAATTAATCTACTAGCACTTTGAAAGTAGAAGATGATGAAGAACCAATCTATAGTAGTGATGAGGATTCGGAAGTTGCTACAAAGACTCCGGCAAAGTATGTCCAAAAAAATCACTATAAAGACCAGATTATAGGAGGTACAGATAGTGGAGTTCAAACCTAGAGGAGAATTAAAAAGGAAAATGAGAAAGTACATTTTTCTCTCCTATCAAATATAGAGCCTAATTCCTATAAAGAATAAAGAAAAGAGAAAGGTTATATAGAATCCATGGAGGAAGAGTTAAACCAAATCAAGAAAAATAAAACTTGGGAATTGCTCCTAAGACTTAAAGGCAAGAATGTGATTGGAACCAAGTGGGTTTTCAGAAACAAGCTAAATGAAGAAGGAGAAGTGATGCAAAACAAGGCTAGACTCGTGTGTAAAGGATATGCTCAAGCTGAAGGCATAGATTTTGAAGAGACATTTTCTCCA
>VDFB02026661.1:0-37961 GCA_007258455.2 Sequoia sempervirens | reverse complement strand
TCAAGGATATGAACCCTCTGATGTAGAAGAGGAATCAAAATCAGATTTCATGTAGCCACCATCAAGAGTGTTACAAGCCAACAAGATGGAGGGAATTCTTATATAAGGATAATTTTCAATGTTGCAGGTACCAACTTTAATGCCAACTACAAGGGTCACTTCCAAGCAAACCCAATGACTAGCAAAACATTCCATCCAAAGGAGGAATCACCCTAGTGTTGTTAATAATAAAGTCCCAACAAAATCACCTCTGGGTACCTAGCAAAAAGGCTTGCCTATAAAGTGAAGACTATGTTGTCACATTGATAAAATAAACTGCTATGACATCCAACTTGTTGGTTATGGTGTATCCCTATAGATTGAATAAAATACCACATATTTTTCAACACATTCTATAGAACATCCATTGAAGTTGTTAAGCATGACTTAATTTAAAAAGAATATTTATGAAATAAAAAATTAAATTAATCTAAATATGTAAGTAGATTTCTGCAACATATTAAGAGCACAGAAGTATACCTCCAAATAGTGAACTTTATTATCTTCAGTCCAATTACAAGAATATGAACTAAACAATGTCAAGGGTAGCCAAATATTAAGAGCAGAGCAGTGTATGCTCCAAACAGTGAACTTTAGTATCCTCATTCCAATTACCAGAATAAAGGGTAGCCAAATATAGCACTCTGTGAGAAAAATCACTTTCAAGGAGCAAACAAACTTTCTAGATACAAATATTATACACCACCATTTGCAAAAGAAAAACAACACACCATCATAATTTTGATGCTCTTCTTCACATAAACTATGTCCACACCAACAAACATTTCTCTTGTAGTCCAAGCTGATTTCATGTTAATAATTATGGAATCCTGCATAATGTAGAGGTGTAATGTGCTGAAATTAATTGAGGTGGTTGTAGAAATAGACATGGAAACAAAATATAATTTTTTTTAACATCAAGACCTATTCAATTTAGAATTTGAACCTCCAAGATCCAGTGCCAATAATTCAAATGGCTAGAAAATAAGAACGATAAAATTTAATGAATCAACTAAAAAGTTCAAACAAAATGAAATTGTTTTACTTGAGACATTGGTTGAGTAGAAGCACAAAAGGAAAAAATTAAACAAGACTTCCACAATAGAAAAATAAACTCCCATGTAATTTGAAACTGAGAATATCAAATACCTAGGAAAGGGAAGTATAAAGAGTTGTGCAAAAAGTAAGCCTGCAAGAATAATATATAACACAACTCCTTCTGTATGGGAAGTTGACTGGTTCCCCATTGGAAATCGAAGTAGTGGCAGTGCTTCTCCTTAAAAGGAGCCTATCAAAAGAACAGTTTCTAAAATATCACTACCAAATTCAAAATAAAAAAGAACATTCAGAACCACATGAGCTCCATACATGTACAAAGAAGCTAGGTGCAATCTTACCACTCCTTTCTCAAGCTTGGCAGCTTGCATCCCAAGATTTGCAAGTCTTCTAGACATAGATCTATCTCCTCTTCTGGAGGTTTTGTAAGGGAAACCCAAATTGTATCAGCCATACCATCTTGCATAGAAAAATGAAAGCTATCAGCTTATGCAAATGATAAGGTACATAAAATTCTAGCATATCTTGACATGGAAATGAGGAAGAGAATCATTAAAAGAAACCTCTAAAAGTGGTCCAATTCCAATTGCAGATTTCATTCGCCCATCTTCACCTTCAAAAGCTTTAGTAACTCCCAAATGCAATGGATAAACCTATCCTAAGACATTCATCTTTGCAACAAGCAAACGGTATGCCTAGACCATGATTACAAGGTTGCTTGCTTTCATTGAGAAGACAAAGTTGTGGAAATCTAGCTTCCAACATATGCATGCAAATTCAAATGTTGATTCCACCTGTTTTAAGAATATGAAAATTAATATATTGAACAAAATTTAGCATTTACTTAAGTCAAAAGATGAAAGAAAACAATCACTTGAATGATCCAGAGCATACCCAACTCGAATTAAGAGCAATAGATACATAAATGCTAGATTCTCTACATAACCAACAAAAAACCAACTACAATTCCGATGGGGTTTAACTCTTTAAATAATATAAGAAATCTTCATATCCTCAATTTTAGTTTTTCTTTATGGCTTTACTGACCAACCCATCCGTCAACATTCATTCTTAACAGATGAAGAATTAAACCCCATCAAAAGCATCAAATACCCATCAATCCCTTAACACCAAGCATAAGGAAATTAACTCATATATTTATCCTCTGAAAGGACCCATCAATTGAGGTTTGAAATCAAGAAACTCCAAACCCAAATTAACAAACATATCAAAACTGAATTTAGTAAAATTAAAAAGGTCTGCTCTGTATGAGAATAGCTTATGATGTTTTGTAGAGGGCCTTGCATTCCTTCCCCATGCTTTTTAAGCAAACTCTCCTCTCTCTTGTTCTGGTAAAATGGCCTATGCCCCTTATCAACTCTTTCTTCCTCATCGATTGAGGCTTCCCTGCTTTGGCTGTGGCTGAAAATGATGGAAGCGCTCGTTTCTAGTGTTTACAAATTTAAAAGAAAGTATTTAGAAAACCATATAAACCTAGAGTTTTCAGAGTGCATAAACATATCCAAAACCTCTTAATGAAACCACGACAAGTGACTTACCTCAAGGTTCTGCAGAAATGGCATTCCACGGCTGAGCCCTAGTTGTAGAAGTAGATTGATAGAGAAAAATGAGGGAAAGTTGCTCTGAGTGATCTAAATGCTTAGAATAATGATGTATTGATAGGTTTGAAGTAAGCTAAATTTGGCACATAGGTTTGACCCTATATAGGATACATTGATACTTCAAAAGCATCTGATTTATTTTTTTAAATTAAAAGAAGTCATTCTAAACCCTATATAGGATACATCAAGATACTTCAAAAGAATCAAGGAATTTTGAGATTATGCAAACATATGTCAATTAAATACCTAGATTACAAATAGTAGTGTGAACATTGTAACCCCTGTTGATCGTAGTAGGAATGAGATAACTAGTAATGAATCCTATGCCTCCTATCACGCACATCTCCTTACCACTCTTTGTCATTATTTACTAAAACACTTCTCCATTTTGGTGGGCTACGCCTGAAAATAAGGTTTCAACAAAGGTTTTATTGTATGTTTATTAAAATGAAAACTCCATTCTGGCGGGCTATGCCTGAAAATAAGATTTCGGCTAAAAAATTTAGAGTATGTTTATTAGAGTTTTAGATTATTATTTTGTGCAATCGTATTCAAATGAATTGTGACTCACTATTTGTTGTGACATTTAGTAAAGTTGTAAATTTCAATGATTCCATGATTATCGCATCATCAAGCTATCTCTTATTATAACCGCTGTGGTATGGCGTTGTTTTTCTCCTTCCTTCGCTATTTACTACACTACCGCTTTGCTCAAGGTCATATATGGGGTTATGTGTATAATGCTTCCTATTGCATATGTTGCTCACCTTCCCAACACTATAGCAGTGTATGCTTTCAATCATTACTTGAAGAGTGTCGATGAGACAATCTTATTTTTCTTACCGATATCTCAATGTCTCATCGACATTAGATCTTATGTTCCTCTAATGTTGGTTGTCAATGTCGATGAGAAAAGTTAATATCTCTCGCCGATATGCCACTGTCTCATCGATATTTTCCTTCGATGGTATTTCTTTATATATCGATGTAACTCTGCCATGTTGGGGAGACTCGTGATTATCGATGCAGTATAGTGGTGTTTTTCTCTTCCCTTTAGTTATTTATCGCACTACCACCTTGCTCAAGGCTTCTTGTTGTGGGGTTATGGTGTATACCACTCTACTACATATGTTGCTCACCTTCCTAGTGGTCTAGCAATGTATGCTTTTGATCATTAGTTGAAGAGTGTCAATGAGACAATCTTATTTGTCTTACCAATATCTCAATGTCTCATCAACATTACTTCACTATATCCAAGAGTTTTGTTTCACTGAGCACTTGTAGATATACCTTGTCGATGTGACATAAGTGATTCTCTCCTTGGTATGCATGTATCTTGTTGACATTTCACTGTTTTACATCGTTGATAAGACATATAAATAAGTCTCTTCTCGGACATAGGGGTGTCTAAGCTTATGCTAAACCTCGGGAAGCTAACCTGAAGCCAAAGTTAGAGCTAAAAGTGGTGCTAAACTCAAAGCTAAACTTGGAGCCAAAGGCAGTGCTAATGGTGGAACCACACTTGAAACCAATATTGGAGCTAAAGGCGATGCTAATTTTGGTGCAAATTAGTGTGGACTTGTCCTGAATGGTGCAAATAAATGCAAAAAATAGCGCCATCCTGATAAATAGTGCTGACGTTTTCAAAAAAATGGAAAAAAAATGTTAAAATAGTAGGTGGAAGCAGAAAACGGAGCAAAAAATGGACCAAATCACAAGGATTTGTTGTAGTGAGAATTTAGGTATAACTTCTTCATCTGGGTTGAAAAAGCGTTATGGGCTTGGATATATAAAAGAATTTCCAAAAGTTGATAGAATGAAAATATAAAACAAGGATATAGGGACCATGTGAATTCTATACCATTCCTTTCTAAAAATGGTTTAGGATTCCAACCTTTTTCCATATATTTGTCTCATGCTCCATCATCTATTGTATTCATGACTTCTTATGTTAAACAAGAAAGCTTTTCTTCACAAGAGAAAATAATGTCTCCTACTACTTATCCTATATATGAGCAAGAGAATATATTTTTGAGACTTCTCAAAGCCTAGTTGATTACTCTTCCTCCTCCAACACGTAAGGAAATTTATAGAAATAGCTCATTTTGTGCATATCATCAAGTGCATGGTCATTCCACTAATGAATCTTAGGACTTGAGTAGTAAAATACAAAAACATAGTGAGTGTGGTGCTCTCCCATGTGTCGATGCACTTGATCCTTCTAAGAATTAAAGGTCTAATTTTTTTTATGGTGTTGCTCCTCACTATGTGGTATTTGTAGCTCCACATATTTGGTCATTATAATTCATGGTAGTACAATTTTAGGTGCAACCATATCTCTTTTTATCGTAGTAACATGATAGTCTCTTGTGTGGTTGTTCTTGAATTTATACTTGGGGCACAATGATAACTAGTTTTGGGAGGTGTGTATTTTTTTCAAGTATTCCATCTTCCCCTTTACTTCCTTAAAAGACCAACATAGCAAGTATGTTAACATTTTAAGGGGGGGCATATTACCCCTATCAATTCCATAGGAATCTTATGAGATTTGACTTATTGACATATACCCCTTTAGTGGTGGTGTTGTTATAATGTCCCCTAAGGTGTGGTTATCAATTTTTCCCCTATGATGTTAAATATTTATGCTCCTCTTTAGGTGTGGATGGAAATTTTCCCCCTATGATGTAAAAATTTAATGAGCTCCTTGAAGTGTGATTGATAAAATAATCTATGGATTTGGCATAATGAAACTTGCTAATTCATGAACTTGAGCATTTTAGCATGCCCACCTAACATAACATACCTTACTTTTCATTCAATCCTTGTGTTTCATGAGTGATTTTACATCTTTATGAGAGCATCATTTTGTTTTAAAAATGCATTTGATGGATGACATTTGGTATTTCAGACAAATTTAGGACTAAAGTCTATTTTCCTTACTAACTTGAATCCTTTTTAGTACAAACCCTTGTGCTTGTTTTTCATTTGTCTTCTTTATGTTTACACTGTGTTTTTTTTAAATGTTATGTTTATATTATGCATCTTCATCATTTATGCTATGTTCTTGTTATGTTGGATTGCATTTCATACATGTGTGTTCCCTTATCCTTATGTTATATTTCCATAGGATCTTGTATCTTGGGGGCTTGTGCACTCCTTTAGATTCAATTACATCCTATATCTTAAATACTTGGATAATTGAACCACTCTTGACATATTCTTAATTGAGTGTGAGTCTAAGTATAAGTTCATACTCTCACTAAAGTGTGTGCTAAACATAGTATTAAAAATTTTCACGCTTGACAATTTCACACTATTTTTTCTCCCTACTACGTGTTTGGAACTAATTATGCATTTCATTTTATAATTATGCATTATTTACCCATTTTATAAACATCTCTTGGAAAATCAAACATGGGAAATCAAACTAGGCAATTAATATTTTTCCCCTAACACTTTGGATCCCTAAAAAGGAAGGAATATAGTCTAGGGTGTCCTACACTCTAGAATACCTTTCTTGGCTCCAAATTAAAATATATCGGTGCCAGGTAATTTATTATTTGTAATTCAAATTTTAATTGTCAACTATTAGTATTTGATTTTTTGGAAATTAGAAAATTGCATATAAATACAAGGTATTTTCACCATTTTAATCCTAGCACTTCAATTTAAGAAAATAAGGTATCCTAAAATTAGTCAAGGGCAGTTAAGAGAAGAAATATCAAGTATTCTAGTACCATTATTATAACACTTTCATTAATCAAGTTCAAGGTTATGAAACATCAACATGAAGGAAGCAATTATATTCAATGTGCTATTATGATCTATCATGCCAAATCATGAAGATGTATTGAGTATCCTCTAAGTGTTAGTTATAAAAATCCAATATGTTATGAGCTTACCTTTTATAGGTCCATCAAGCATTCAAGGCATCCATCAATAATTTTTTTGTGGAAACTTGTATGACATTTGTTCATCAAGGTAACACTATCATTTGTCATTTATCAATTTCAATCAATTATTGTTGTCTTAGCCTCTTCCTGACCTAGGATATGATCTCTTTACCATCATTAATCATTGTTTTGGAGGTATAAATACCAACTTGGGGTTTTACTTAGGTAAGCCCCTATATAACACAACCTTTTCACCTATTTCCATGTCTGTAGGTTAGATCCAAAGGTTTTAGCCAGTGACAGTCTAGGGAAGCAAAGTGCAGATCTTCACCTACACTCCAAAGTTTGAATATACAAAAGAGGAGGGTTTTATTATAGGTAATCCTTGTGCCCTAGACTAGCCAACTCAAACTAAAATTTATAGTGCAAGATCCTCTATGTCATTGGTTCTTAGATCCAGGTCAGTTTTGTAACTTTTTGTTTTAATTTGTTTGATAAATTATAGTTTCAAATGTAAGTTTGTATATCAATTAAGCTTGTCAACTCACATATCAAATTTAACATCCTTGCAACACTCAAAGAAACATAAACACTAGGGGATTGGCTCTCCATTGTGGTAGCAAGTTAATCATCAAACCATAGTTCACTTATGTTTAAATATTTAGTCAAGTTAAATGGAGATAATCTCAGTTATCCAAATTGGATCTAGGATCAATTTTCCTACTAAACAATACCTAAAAGAAATTAGGGGCTTCAAACAAAGAAAACTAATTTCCACATATTTTATCGAATAATAGCATATCTACAATAAATATAAAAGTACCAAATTCTAATATAAAATTATTCAATTTCATATTAAAATTCATTAAATGGAATCAACATGTGCAAAATAATTGTATTTATTTTTAAATGTTCTTACATAGAACTACCTTGTTTCTACTTTTCTTTTAGTTATGGTATGTTAATTTTTTCTAATAATTAAAATTTGGTTCCTTCTCATGTTATAATTCATAATAAAATTTATTTTCATAAATATAGATACAATTGATTAATTACACTTTATAAATCCATAGTTATGGAACCTTCTAACCTATGGTTGTGGGGAAATTTTACTTGAAAGAGAATAACAATCAAATTTAGTGATGCTCAAGATTACATGTCCATCTATCATGAGTCAATTTTTGATGATCCAAATATTATGTTTCATCATTGATTTATTATGAATTATTTACTTGATCTAATTGAAAAGTTTTTGGTGTTTTCATTGTGATAATGTTATGAAAGCATCAAATTTCACAACTATCAATGACATGGATTATTCAATGGTATTAGATTACCCCTATCACCAATTATCTATTTGATCTCTTCTTTGATATTTTGCTTAGGCATTACATCATATGTGATAATCCTTGATGGAGATTAGTTTATTCTTCAAATGAATGGTGTTAGCAAATATGAATTCTTATATTCTAAATAAAAATTCCTCACTCACCTAGATACCAATGGAGAGATGAAATATTCCTTGGAAATAATCCATGATATTAAACAATAATATAAACTCCATTTCATTACAAGTGTTAAATTTTAAGCATATCTAATGGATTAAATTAATATACAATATTGATGATGTAGGATCAAATAAGGAATATAAATATTTTAATTATTACTTTGAAAAATTTAAGCAAGATTGAAATTTGTTTCTCTTCCCCTAATTGATAAATCAAACCCATTAACTATAATAACTTAAGGATTCACTTAGCATTTAGTAATAAATGAAATGGGTTTAACAAAAAATATCAAATGATCTAGGTTCAAATGAAAAAATAGACTTGCATATTAGTAAATTTTTCTAACATATCTCAATTACCTATGTGCACTAATTTAGTTACATGCTCACTTATTGAAATGCCTTATAGTGATGATGATGTCATAGTGGGTCTTTAGCTTTCTTAGGAAAAATATTTATCTTTTACTATATTTATTAATTCAAAAGCTAATTTTGATTGATGTCAGATCAATGGGTGAGTGAAAAACATAGATAACCAATGTTGCATCCCACTATTTTAGTTGTTTTAACTAAATGAATAGGATCCAAATATTTGGAAAATTTTAGAATGGCTAAAATTTCTAAGGTTTAAAAATATCATTAACTTATTATTAAATTTAATGTTATACCCTAATCAAATATAAATAAAGAGAAAGGAGGTAAATGGTTAAATCAAAACTTCATGTGACATGTAGCACTAAATTTCTCGATAGTGTTTCTATTGTTCATCTATTAAATATTTTAACACATATACCATAGTCACATCTAAAATGACACTTAGTAATACCTTATTTGATCCTTACTTTATTATTCCATGTCATACATGTACATTTAGACTCTTTACCAATGGGATCAAGACATATTAGACTACACTTTGATTTTAATTAAAAATAAGGTGAGCATATTAAAATAAATTGACTACAACCACCACTTATTTATCATATTCTTATATAATAAATGTATAGACTAGAGAAAACATGTATATATCTATGGTTTAGGTAAAATAATGCAAGAGAAGATGAGAAACGTAATATATATTTAATTTTACCTAAATGTTGGCATGTAGCTTTCCACCTTAGTCATAAATATATAGTTTCTTTTAGATATTCCATAATAATATATAACTTATATAATAGTCCAATAATTATTTTTAGTTGTGCCTACCATTATATTCATTTTTATTAAAACTAAATACTAAAGTGGTTCGATTATTTATATTAGTCAATGAAAGATAAATGACTCAAAGTGAAATGGTAGAATTCTAATTTGGAAGTGAATATGTTTTATTATTTTACCTCAATTAGTGGGAATTAGACACATAGATCCATGTTATATTCAAACTATCTACTAAATTATAAATCTACCACTTCACTTGTTAAATTAAAGTAAGATCTTAGAATGTGGGTTAATTAAAGTAAGATCAAGGATATAGGTTCAAATAGGAATACAAAGCGGAAAATAGTAAGATTTAGTTGTTTCACCTTGATTGTGATATGGCATCTACATTAAGATTAAATTGTATCATGCTATTGAAAAATAGTGTAATCTAAAAGGTAAGGTGAATTGATGAATTAATTTTATTATGTAAACATTTAAAATAAAGTAATCATTTTGAAGTAGAACATCTAACAACTTCGTAGAGGTCAACATCAAAACATAACATGCTTAATTTAAATAGATGTATGAACTTAAAACTTAAGACAAAGAAACACATGGATCTTCATAAGAGAAAAAAATTGTCAAGTTATTGTCAATGAAGGTAATGAATATCATGAGATGCACCTCAAAAGGTAGAAAGAGTTACATAATAAATAATAAAATCAAAGCATTTTAAAACCACTAGAACCTCCAATGGGGGATCCTTGATTTTCTTAAGAAAAGCATATATCACGTTGTGTAATAAACAACACTAACCCAAGTTAGATCTACAATTCTATAATTTTTAGAAACAAAGTTATAACTTTTATAATTCAAATCCAAATATTGGGTTTACTTCTTTCTCTCCATTTATTCATTATGTACCAACACAAAGTGAAAAATGTTTGACTTCCTACCTTTCAGTTGTATTTAAGACTAACCTTAATTTATGCAAATTTTAAAAATGTAGAAAATTGACTAATTAAAAGAACACCTTTGCGTAAATCAAACATCAAATTATTATTGTTTGACATCAACATTTTAGAGTATATTTCATGATTGTTTGCTAGCTTCTACCATTGTTTAAATTCATTAAATTAGTAGCATACTAGTTTCATAGAGAGCATAAAATTTCTCTAGGAAACTCCTCTATCTATACTACCATTGTTTATGCAAGTTAGAGAAATTGAGGTAAACATGTTACAAACATGAAATTTAGTATAGTTCATATCTATGTAAAAACGGATTAGATTTTCAAATGTCCATGACATTTCTAAGTGTGCAAAAATTACTCACATAGTTAGATTGATAATTTAGTAATTCACTTTTGTTCATCTAACATACCCTAATATTTAGATACAATTAATTAAAATCATCTAATGGAACCAAATTAGCACTATTCCTAAAATAAAATATGTTAACTTAAAATTTAAATTCTAAACATTTATTTCAATATCATCTATAATCCCAAATCTTATTCCTAATATTACATATTTAATCAGTATTAATCTAATGAAACCAAGTTAGCAACATTCCTAAAATAAAATGTGTTTATTTAAAATTTAAATTGTAAACATTTACTTTAATATCATTTACAATCTCAACTCTTATTCTAATATTACATATTTAATATCAGTATTAATTAGTTAATCTATCCTAAAACATTCAAATACTTTTTTATTTCTTTAAAAACATCTTTCTAACATAGAACGCTTTGATTCATGAGCAAATAATTATATTGAAACTTTCATGAAAATTTATGAGATAATATACATAATAATGGTTCCCTAGAAATCTTAAAAGAATCCATTTTTCATAATTTTAAATTAAATATAACCTATAAAACTCAACCGTTCAAATCTCATCGAATACATCTACCATCCTCTATATATATAAAAGACGTGTAACACCACTATTTATATCTTTAAGAACTCGAATATGGAGCAAAGGATTGACATGATGTAAAACATTCTGGTAAGTTCATTCAAATTTCGTTTCAACTCTATTTGAGACGAGGAGATAACCAGGAATTTCATAAATACGATCTTGCAGTATTCTTTAGTGAAAAGCTATCCCGTTGGATAGTTATTTTCATGGAGAGTTATTTATCTTTCCGTCTTTCTAAGCGAAATAATTTTTTTGATATTGAAAACCGACATTTGGGAGGACCCTACACAACCGCCCTCCATTAAGATTGATTTGGAAAACGAATGATTAGATGGGAAAATTGTGCTGTCTATTTACAGAAAGAAATTGTAATCGAGCGAATTGCTATATTACCAGGGAATTTTACAATGATAACAGCAACGTGTCAAAGTGATTGAAATGTAATCACAATTACAGTAAGACTGAGTAATCCCATCAATATCAAGTCCCTTCGAACTATCATGACTTACTGAACGGCTATCTTATCTTTTCATGTCGCATAAAGCAAACCGAAAGCAAGTGGATATGTACTTGATCAACTTCTAATCTCAACCTTATGTCCACCTCCAAGATTCTCTCTTGTTTACAATGTCCTTTCAACCCACTTGAGATTGTATCCTAAACTAGTATATTTTTTAGAAGCTACCTGCGTAATTTACACTTGTGGAAGCCGCCAGTGAGAAATAAAGAATGAATTAGACAACGGGAGACTGTCTGCATCTCTATCAATTCTAAAGCCTGGAGAATGGTCTTTAAGCAGTTGCTGTAGCTTGATCGCCCATGAAGAAACCACTGATGATAACACATGCACAGAGTAAAAGGAAACAGAGAAAGTAATATTAGGAATTGAATCATGTATTCTATCAATAAGCTTCAAATGTTAAATAAACTATGTGAGCAGTGGGTTTAAAATTAAAGTTTGATAAAACAAATTATTTTGAAAACAATAGTCTGGGTGAGAATGCAGTCAGCAATCTAAACTTATCGTATTTCTTGTCAATGGCAGCCAATACAAGTTTTCCATATATGGTACTATAATTGTCTGCTATCGTGTGAGCAAATCTAAAAAGCACTAGCCCAAAAGTCAAACCATATATTCTATTTTGTAAAACTAAATCCATCAATATCCAGGCTACATTTGATTTTGGACAAGATTTTTAATAAAGTAAAGAAACCAGCAGCTGAAGAAAAAAATGGAGCCCCGTTAGAATGCCAGTTGGAAGTAAGAAAAAAGAGGCTACCCATGAGAAATCGCCAATGGAAAACATCTGCTAATGATAGGAGAAAAATTATTAGAAATTATGTAAAAGATGTCTCCAAAGTACTCCTCATCTAGTTTTCAAAATAGATGTACCAATGCTGATACCAGTCTACCATACCAATACCAGTACCAGTCTCCTGAAAACTATGTTTTTTTATCAAAATGAATGTTTCTCAACATGAAAAACATTAATGAAAAATTAGTTCACTGGCAGTATCAAAGATAATGCACGATTGTAAAGTGAAGATCTTGTTGAGGATAATGGAAAAGCAACTCGAATAATGATAATATTATAGAGCTGTAAGATATGAGCAGAAGACTGTCAACATTTAAAGAGGTTTAATAACATAAATTTGGAAATGAAGCAAACAAATCCCATAAGTCTATGCATTTTTGTAGTTGGTTTTCTATCTACTTCAACCAAAACCAAAACATTATAGAATTAGATGAAGTTTTCTACAGAAATTTGGAAAGAAAGCAAAAAAATCCTATATTTCTAGGCAGTTTTATAAGCTCTTGAATTCTGGTTTGAGACACAATACTAAAATCGTGTTCTCCATATCTAAAACCATGTTCCATTTAATATTCCAACTCTGAAATAATCAACCATTATGGCAATGGAGTACATCATCAATAACAGAAAAAAGGCTTCCACATTTTAACACAAATTGTGTAAATCTGTTATCAGTAAGGTCAGAGGTTAAACTAAAATATTATGAAGTTAATTTTAAAGCTGGAATCCTAAAACTCAAATTTTCAATGAAAAAATACCAGTAAACATGTGCCAATTTTATAACCTAAGCTTATGGCTTTATTGCCTAATTATCCTGAAAGGATAATCAAATAGTTCTATGGCTTCCAGGTCCTCTTTGCAATTACAGCTAGTTTTGGTTTTAGACGATGATTAATTGCAATTGCTATTATGAGAATCAGGTTACAATCATATCAACCCATAATGTATTTCAGCCAAACTTTGAAAAAATAAAAATAAAACAACTATACTATTGATAATAAGATCACATGATATTTCACATTCAGGATGTCTTGGCTTCACTTGATTCAATATATAAATAGTTGTCCAATCCTAAGCGATTAATTCTGATTACTACACTCCCATTTCATAAGCCTTTGATACATGCGATAAGAGAGACTTAATTTATCATGATTATTGAACTTAACCATTTAATAGCAACATTAGTCATATTAATCTTATATTTATAAGAAAATTAAAATAAAATCGAAATGGCACTGCCTCATTTTATAAAAGGAAGTTGGATTATACTTCAGATTTAAAAATTTATATTTGCATAGGAAAAATACTAAATTTTAAAATGATAATTAACATTTATAGTATATGTGTGAAGTAAATATTTAAACTAATTTAATACTACAATTCATAAAATTTATAATAATATTGAAAATAATAAAATTCTTGTTTCAAATAATTCAAATATATTATAAGAGTTTTGAGTATATAGAAAAGAAAAAAAAGGTGTTTATATTTCATGTTTAAAAGTATAAATTATTTAGTAAAATTAAAATTTATAGTAGGAAAAACAATTCTTTGAAAGAAAATATGTTTAAAAAAAGAATGAGCTATAAATCAATTGATCCATGTCTAATATTTTTCGATATAGAATTGCAATATTAAATTCAAGGCATTATATCTCAAAAGTTAAGTATATACAGAATTAAAAAGCATAATAATGTGTTAGATAGTATAATAATGAAAATTTAAATAATGTAGATGGATATTACTTTTAAGTTCTACAAACTAATTTCATCAAAAGAAATTTTTAAAATACTATTGTTAAAAATATATATTCAATAATAACATGTTAGAAGAATTATAATCTATTATCATTGAGTGTATGTATAATTATTCTTTTGTAACATAACATTTATATTATCTATATTATATAATTATAAATTAAAAAAATAAATCTAAAAGTTAATAACAAAATCAAATTGTAATATTTTTTTCTAAGAGTATCTTTAAATTCTAAGTAATGGATATGTATAACAAAACAATCTTATTTTATACTTTAATAAAATAAAATTATTAAAGAAGTAATATAATCTATGAGTAAAATCAATCTTATCATTATCAAAATAATAATTCAATGTTACTTTACCTTTATCATTGACCACTATAAAACTTATCTGCAAAATAGTGGTTGTTTAGATAGAAAATTCAAGCACTTCATTGTATCAATATTTTACGATATTAATTTCATATATAATTTATAATTAATATATGTCTATAAATTTATAAATATATTATTATCTAATCTTCTTTTAAGTGAATTATATTAATCAATTTTATTATAGATATTATTTGTTGATTGGTTGATTGATTTTAGAAGGGGCCAACTCTCAATGATAAAATATGATTGCAACTTGATCTTAAATTCAATTCTAGTTTAAGAAAAAAAAAAATCCATGAAACATAAGTCACTCAAACATAATAAAAAAATTGAAGAAAAAATGCAAGAACTCAAATTGTTCTCCATCATACTCTTCTTTTTAGATATCGCAACCATTTCAAATGAAATCTTCTTTCTCAAAAATATTTGTAATAAGTCACACTAGTCGAAGTACTTTCTTCTATGACACCTTCTCCTAGGTTCAACATACCTTAAGAAGAGGACCTACAAATGTGAGGAGCAAAAAAGAACCAAGAACTAAAGAACCTGTACACTAGTAGTATAAGTGTTGATATTGAGGGTGTGGATGATGAAGGATAGACAACATTGATATAATACTTAGGAATTGACATTTTTATCTTGCATGAATTGACATGGAGGAATGGTTATCAAACTATAGGCTAGTATTTCATATCTTAAAAAGTATTTAAAAGATTTTTGAAATTAAATTAAAAATATGTGTTTGATAAACATGGTAGAAAAACACATCAAAATGTTGAGTACAAAATATGTAGAAATAAAAGATACAAATAATATCAAAAAAATACATGATAAAGTAATAGGTGTAATTAGAATAGTGGATAGGGAGGGGTGTTACTATAGAAATGTAATAGTGATATTATTTGGTACTTTATAAATGTACTTGATAAGGTGTAAGTTTATATATTGAATCTATTATGGGTATTCACAATAAACAAAGAAATCAACTATTATATGAAAGGCACAAAAGACTAACTTATAATACAAGAAGTAAAATTTTGAGAGAATGCACAACAAAAGACTACACAAGACACACAAATTAATGGAATAATAGTAAGTGTCAGTGCTCTATATTAAACTATTATGTCAAGCTAATATAATCATTCTCTCATAATTCATGGTGAATGTCTTCTATATTAAAACTTCCATATTATTTTAAAATTAAAATAAATTATTAGAATAAATAATCAATAACATTTATATTATATAAAATATATCTTAAATGTTTAATATACTTCTAAAAGAAATATTTATAAAAAATTAATAATTTTAATACTAATTCTTTATCAAATTATTGTTCTCCAATACCATATTTTGAAGTTAAATGTTAAAAAACTAAAGGACTATCCTATGTAGAAGAATGTTATAAATTTTATTTTCTCTCATGGAATAATATCCTCCCTACATAGATGAGCTTGGATTGAGCTAAAATGAAACATATAGAATAATCCATTTAAGACTATTTCCAATAACCATTAAAATTAACTAAATATGAATTATGCAATCTATGAAGAGATTAAAGTACATCTACTATAATAGTTGTAAATATAATGAGATGAAAAGATCTTATATATTAGTTCAATTTTTTATGTAAAGATGACAATATTTCAGCTAAATTTTGTTGTGTTTTAAATATGTGTACGTGTTTAAGAAAAAAAAAAAAAAACTAAATTGAAGAGATAAGTAATGAAAGTTTGAATATAGTAAATATTATATATTTTTTAGATGAAAAAGTAATAAAAAAATAAGATATAAATTAATTAATTAATACAAACTACAATAATATAATTATAGATGTTTTCTATTTGAAATACAATTTTTTATACTATTTATTCTATACTTAACTATTTTTTAAGCAAATTCAATTTTTTATTTTTCTAATTTTTAATTGTCATTTTACCACAAAAAAAAGAAAGGGTTTAACTGATTTTTGTTCAACTTGCTAAAATTCAACAGCTAAATGGAACATGCAATAAGATGATTATTCTTAATATTGCCTAATTTAATGATCAAAAGTAAAATTTAACTAATAGAAAACAATACCAATGTAAAACTAATATTAACTATTTAACCATTAAAATATAAGATGTTAAAATAGGGTCTAATACAATATTCACCCAAAAGAAAAAAAACTACCGTCTATTTCCAGTATACTCATTGTTGGGTTTTTCTACTGGCTTAACTCATAAATATAAAAAATGTGAATTCAATCCAAAATGAAGGGAGGTGTTTCTACTCCATTGAAAAAATTGGGTGGATTTATTGTATAGGTAAGAAGCAGCACCGCATTGAGTGAAGCATTAAAGAAAGAAGACTGAAGTTTAGACTGTGGGATTTAGACCTGGATGCATATCCATGTGCATCGGGGATTCCTGGAAGTTTCCGTTCCTTTTACCTGTTGTATTAACCAAGAATAATTAAATAGGCCTATGAAAACGACATGTCACAGAGTGACGAGGGAGGAGAGGGGTAAAACGTTGTTACAGGTCTCTCAATGTCATTTTACAACTGTAATGTATTATTGTACTTGAGCCAGCTTTCTCGAAAGCTACCTGAATAGTTTGAGCTAGGAACAGAGATGTACCGTCTCTCCAAACGAGAAAGTTGAATGATTCCGTCAAACACGTGGATGTTGTGGATGTTCAGCATCGAAAATTAAGTGGATTCGAATTTCAAACTTGGGAGCTTTCACGGATTATAAGATGGCAGGATTCTACCGAGTGCAATGGATTCGTACCCTTTTGGGGGCGGGTTAATCCATATTTCAGACTGTTCGGCTAAGATCTTCCGGTTCAAATCTGAAAGTGATCCGAAATTATTCATGATAGAGGATAGCTTGCACGCGAAACTATTGGATAAATCCTGTAGTTCAGAGACTTCAGATAGCTATAATGGTTTTCTCGGGTTATAATGGTTTTTTCAGAACGGAAGCATTTTTTATGGCTTTTAGGGGTCCTCGTTACATTTATCCTAACGCAGCTGTGCAGCATAGTTTTCTAATCTTGGATTCCGAAGACCTCGGTTACACAGTTCCGAATGCTTTGGCGTTTCGGTCGATGGAAACGTTCACGTGAAGCATACTGTCCAGAGACAGGACTAGGGAACCGTATTCGAATATTATCACAGTAACAAGAAGAAGATTTATCCTAGTCACTTACTTAGGCTTTTTAATGTCTAAGTTAGGCTATTGTCACTATTTAATTAACGTCAACGTTGGGTACGAAATATAGAATCTCTGGGGGACTGATGCCAAATCGATTCTCAAGCCTGTTCGACTAGCAGAGCACTTCGTAAAACCTGTACACCGTTCTGTACCATTGCGTGGCACAGTGCTTAAGTTGATGAATTGGTTTGCTTTTTTTGTTTTAAATCTTTCGGTTGAATCAATTCACAGACTTTTCGAGAATGAGCTCTCGATTAGAGCTCAGTTCGCAGATATAGAGAACTTAAAGAAGGCGAGAAATTGGAGGTGTAATCAATAATGATTTTATTAGAAAAAAACAAAGTACATTTTTTGTGTTTTTTGCGCTATTTATGTTGCATAGTAAATGCTACTTCGGAGTTTGAATGCGTAAACTTTTTAAACAATTCTTGGTAATCATACAGTACTTACCCCACACCGCATGATAATCTGTCGAAATCTGAGAGTTACGGTAGGCAATGCTGCTGGTTCTGCTTCTGAATCAGTGGTTTCCATTGAACTCGATGAGAAAAATTAAATGGATACGGCGGCATCCCACGATCTTACAGGTTATTGGACATGATTGATAGGAAATGACTGCAATTTTTAAGCTGTGTGGTTATTGAATGAAGTGATGTTTATGCCTGAACTAAGTGAAGTGAAAGTGGCTGCAAGGTCATGATCCCGCTGGGAGAAAGTCCTTCCGTGTATTCCTCCAACTTGCACTCCGCCAACGCCTAGAAAATCTCTGGTCAATCCATCTGCTGACCCATCCTCGTTCCTAGCAGGATTGCCCATACCCATTCCTCCTTGTATCATCATCATCTCTTGTGAGCTTCTCTGAAGAGATTGTTCAAGACTCTCCTTAACAGGATTCATATTGCCTCTAGCAGGAATCATATTCATGGGTGAGAAGTTCCCACAATCTCCCATGCTTGCCCCAAAAGCAGACTGCATGGCATTCAGGCTTCCCGCACTAGTAAGTCCACTGCCATCCCCAGACAAAGAATTCATCAGATCGTGAAGGCCCACATTCTCTGATGATCTGGTGCTGCCACTGAATGATTGACTGCGTTGGAAGTTGGAACCGCCTTCGGCTACATGATGATGATTATCTATTGTCCCTTTCATGAAGGGGTTCGAATTATGAGACCCCTGCAAGCTAGTATTATGCATTGGAACCGCTCCTTGGGCTCTCTGGTGGTCTTGAGCTGTTCCTTGCCATGACAATCCCAGACCCACTGAAGTAGAATTCGATCCAGGCATGCCGAATCCTCTGAGTAAGGAAGAACTGCTAGAAGTTGCACCCATTTGTGCAGCTTTCTGGAGCAAGGCAGTTGCAGACATCTGGGCGCTGTGCCCATGCTGTTGGCTACTGTAGTTCATAGAACTGGTTTTAAGGTTTCCGCCGTCATTCACATTATTATTACCAGAAGATGAGCTATTCATCAATCCGGACGAAGTTGATAAGGAAAGCCGAGCACTAGCCGTACTTCTTGCTGTCCAGTTGGTGACTCCTGCTCCTCCATAGTTTTCACTATTTCCGGCCTGCTGTAGATTGGAAGGAGGAGCATTCATGGGGGCCGATGCGAAGAGATTGGGATAGAGGCTTCCAGAATTAGAAGATGGCAAGGGCAACAAAGCAGATAAAGGCTTTGGCCCTTGCGACTCATCATAGTCTGAAGACCCAAACATGTTTTTGGGCGGCTGAGAGAAAAACCCAGAAGCTGCCACCTCCAATGGATTCATACTGCCCCCTCTAGAGGCCTGCTGATCTCCTGGACCTTGTCCTAACCACAACGAGAGCCCAGGCCTAGAGTTCATCTCCCCAGATGATACTGCATTGTTACCGAATGATTGTCTAAAGAATGACTGATTATACTGTGAGTCTAACGCAGTTCCCACTCCAAGTCTTGACATATTACTTCTGCCAGGCGAAGGAGGAGCCCCCATTACATGAGACATTGCAGCAACAGTTCCTCCCTGCCCAATGGCTAAAGGATTATTTATTTGGCCACCTTCTGTAGTTATTCCACCAGAAATTCTTGCGCTTTCTTCGGCCAAGGCGTCGCAGAAAGCCCTGTGGGTGATGAAGCTATCTCTCCTGTTCACAGAGAAAACGTACAAATTGAGGATCTCTCCTAACTACCGAAAGAACCTTCATGTCCAAATTTAGCATCCACTGTACCCTGATTTCTTGTAACTTGCAAGTCATTCAATTTAAAGACAAATAAAAAAAAGAAAATCTAAATGCGCAAATGGAGTCGATCATGCATTGCCAAACCCATGAACAGTATTGGACATTGAATGCATCAATAAATGTTAATATAAACCTAAATCATGTCAAAGGAGTTTATACATGGGTTGGTAGCTGTGAACGTGAGAAACTTCTGGGTGGCATAATTTTACCAACTTCAGATGACAAGAGGGATAACAGCGATGTCGGCAGCATATGGATCTGATTTGGCTTCGCTTACTCGATAGAGCTTAGGAATTAATTTTGAAAGAAAGACGACAGAAACTCATGACTGTAAATGGTCGAGAGCAGCATATTAGCAGATGGAAAGTCATTGGTTGTAAATCCTGGCTAGGCCAAGGAAATTTGACAAATTTACTATTAAAATGAAGCTGTTCATCGAAATGTTCGGTTAGTGTTTTGTTCATTTGCTTCGCCATTTTATCAACTGTGCTGAGGCAAACTACTTTTAAAGAAAACAGTCTGTAAACTAAGTTCACTGTTTTTTATCTGAGACTTCTAACAGATGATATAGAGAATGTCGGCGAGTATTTCGTTGGAAGACAAAAAGACTTACCTTGAGAATAGAGTTCCGCAGTCGCATCTGTACTCTCGGGTGCCGCAGGTTTTGGAATGGGCTTTCCAGTCGGATTGGACAGCGTATCGCTTGGAACACTTATCGCACTTCCATTTCTTTTCGCCGTGTTTTCGACAGTAGTGCTTTTTGATTCCGGTGAGGTCGCCGAGTGCCCTGGATGCATCATGGTGCACGCACGATGTCTCGGGGCATATGTACACTCTCTTCTTTATCTCCTTGCTAGTTCTTTGCCGTAGTTTCCATGGCAGGTTATGCCCTCGCCTGTGAAGTTGCAGGTTCTGGTCACGCTGGAAGCCCTTGTTGCAGATTTCGCATACGAATCTGTTTGTCGCCATCAATGTCTTCGGTGATAAAGCTACCACTTCGGCTTCTGGGTCTGCAAATACACAGCCACATATTGAGATAACTGTAATAGCCTGAACTTTGAAGTTAATATTTTTGAAAATTTTAGACAAACAGAAAGAGGGCGCCCAAGGATAATTACCTGGAGTGCCTGGGAGGTTCCTTTTTCTCTTGACTGGGACCGGTTGGGTAGGGTTTGCTGCGCCTCCTCCTGTAGATAGCATGTTGTTATTTCCAGATGAAAAGCTCGCCTCGCCAGTCATGCTGGACATTATTTTTACAAGTTTCTCCTCAAGATCAGATTTGGTGGGGTTCGAACTTCGATACTACACTCGGAAAGCTGAATCAGCTAACGAGAGAAATTAAAAAAACGAGACAGCAGAGCTAAGCGAAGAATTCTTTTACTTTCCTCCTCTTAGCTATAGGAAATGTTTTACTATTTCCTAGATTTCCTACTTTAGATCGATGTGCCGCAGCCACTTGTTAGACTAAAGCCGATTCTTCAGTTTCTCTGCAGCTTTAGGATTCGGTCAACAATGGCATGCGGCAGGCCTGCGCCCCCCGCATCATGAACGGCTTATAATCTTCCAGGTATCCAGATCAATTCTATCCAAACACAAGGGATATAGAAAGGAAACTGTTTCGCTGGTTGTGGGTGTGGAGGAAATCTGAACAGGTATACCCTTGCCAATCCTCAATGGTAATAAATCTGAGGTTGGTAAATAGACAAGCCTCTAATTTTGATTCTCAGGATTTCGATCCTTCCTAGCCTGTAAAAGGGTTTTGTAGATAAAACCAAAACAAAAAGCAAAAGGTCGGTTACACACGGGGCCACCGCCCTGTACCACGTCCTCCACTTTGATGGCTTCAATTCGTGCTTGCTGAGAATTCAGATCATGTCAAAACAGCTACACTCTCAGACTAAGTGAAGCAATTTCAATATCAGAGACAGAGACAAAGACTAACACTAAGACAAGACTCTCCTCCTTCCGGACTGCCAAACCACAGTCTAAAACCAACAGAAACAAGATCAAAATGGGAGAATCCCTCCCAAAGTGGAACCCCAGATCGGGAATCAATACATCACTATTGCCCGACAGAAAACCAAGTAAAAAAACAAAAAACTTCAAAACGAAACAGAAGCAGCACCGGCATGAGCAGTTAAAACTTCCCAACGAGAACGAATGGAGTGGAAACGAGACATAGAATATATGATGTGCTTTGTTTCTTTCCTCTCAGTCTTAGAGACCAAATCACTGTAGTCATGAAATGGAATATAACTCTGTCTAGATATAGATAATTGTATTTCCCACCACTACAACCAAAAGGCAAAGAGCTCTAAAAGATGATAGTAAGTAACTAGTAATGGCATGATGATGACGATGATGAGGTCGTAAAGGAGTCGTCGCCTTTCCCGGAGGAATGATTAACCTATTATTAACACCACCTCCACCATGCTACATTGACCACCACATATTAAATAACCCCCCCTCTAAAACCCTATTCATAGACGCGCGCTGTCCGCTCAAATTTGACCAATTCCAGCAGAAAAACCCTTTTTAAATCCACCCCATCGTCACGCTGGCGGTCTGGGTGGGAAGCCAAGTTGTAGCGTAGTGAAAGCGAAATAAGCCAAGCCAACTCCCGTTGCCCCCATGGTACAAGTCATGGCAAATAATATATATAATTTTGAATTACCTTCCATACTCACACGTGTGGGCTGCCACTAGAACGCAGGCCGGGAAGAGAGTGGACTGAGGACTTGAATCCTATGGAACATGGTCGGAAAGGGAAAGGCTGCCGCTTGGTTCAATGTGTGCGACTGCGTGCTCTATGGACACCTATTTTTATATACAGCAAAAGGAATAAGTTTGTTGGTTGGGATGAGGATAAGGAGAAGACGGTAAAAAGATGTCGGGTGGGTGAATTTTTTGAGAGGAGAGTCTTCGTCTGCTTGCGAGCTGACTTAAGAAAAAAAGCTCTGTGTTTGAAAATTTTACCTTGACCTGTATACCTATTCACCCCTGGCCTGCCCTAGCCCATTATCTCGGAAGGCCAACTTATGCCTTTTTCGCCTTTGTATTTTACCTTGCTTGGCTCTATGCGCCTCGACCTCGGCTCACCCCACAAATTCTATATTGCAATTTGATGTAACATTCTCATATATAAAATTTATTCATCCCACTGGAGAATATCTCTAATTCCATAAACGTCCGACCATATACGACAATTACTCTCTCAATTTCAATGCAAATACATGTTGCTCTAACTAATGTTCTTAAAAAACTATTCTTTCTCCGTGTGCAACTCACTTAACAAGAGATTTAATTTGCCCCCAACATGTTACGATTAAGATATGTCCAATACGGATTTCTTACATTAGACCAGGGAATGACCATGTTCATCTGGCATGCTTCACGATGTGAACTGTTCAGAAAGGGTATAAACATATTCTTCTTTATCTAGTCACCGTTTGTTGGGCATGTGTTCAACAAACCGCCACAGCTTCCACTCGCTTTCTTAGTTTTCTACACTTACAGTCAAACTCCGTTTGAATTTCGGAATAACAGTTATATGTTAACGTTACTTGTTCTGTGCCCACATACATCTATTGTGACCGTTTTCACATTACAAAAGATTGTTATTTTTCTCTGCCTTCCATTACCATTCATCGACGTGTACGTTTCGTGGAATGCACAATATTCTTCAGCAAATATAATTTTAAACAAGATCATGAGTTTTTAAGATTTATTGTGAGACCATAACTCTCGTGACTAGAGCACAATATCACTAAGAATATGTTTGTTACACGAATTATAAATATCTTGTTAGGGAGATGCTGTTGCAGGGCAGAAGCCAATTTCCAACGGTCAAGATCTTTTAACGGGAACCCTTCAAATCATGAATCTGATTTGATATATACGATAGAATCTCCATCTACAATTAAGTAGTGTTGTTTATGATAGGGACAACTTAATGCCACACAATCCTATCCTTCTCATCCAGCCTTGTTTGTTTTCTTTATTGTTAGAAAATTTCTGCTTGCTTTTGTACATGTTTTTAAGAACTTCTTTGAGGGTGTTCATCAAAGGTAGAAAGGTTGTCAATGTGTCCTTGGCCTATTGGTGAAGTTGAAAGGTTCTAAATGAGCTCACCAGGGATCAAGTCTTGCTGAGTGCAAAGGCTCCGACACCTAAAAAAGGATGAGGCCAGGATCGTGCCCCAAGCGAATTTGATGGAATGGATACCCTTCAGTCCTTGGCTCTTAGTCAAAGAGGTTCAGCCCAAAAAGGCTCATACTCCCATATCGGGTAGCTACAAATAATTTGTGGATGAACTCCATAAAAAAAAAAGGGTATGTTCTTTATTTAAGCTTGTAGGAAGTATATATTTGTTAAAATGCATACCATATATGTGATGATGGTGTATGTACAATTTTTGTTTCCATGTTCACTAATTTAATGGTCCATTTTACTTTAGATTTTTGGATCTTGATTTCTCTCTACATATTTAATACTACAAAAGCATCTACAATATTTGATAGTCATGTAAATTGGCATATTTAGTGGGTGAGTTTATGTGCTAGTGACCACTTTCCAAAATATCCAACTTAATATTTGAGAAAATATAATTTGAAATAGGTCAGCTAGAAATTATTAAGACTAGGTCACACCATCCGGTATTACTATTACATACAAAAAACTTGATGAAAAGTGTTTGGTCTAGACCATGGGAAAGTGGAGTGGCAATTGACTAATGGATTCAAGCATAACTATTAGTTTAAGTGCCAAATAATTTGAATCTAGCATTATGCTAATGTTCTTGCATTATATATGTCAAATGACATAAAACAAAGGTGGAAAAATGTAGGGTATTCAATTGTATCCCTTATAATTTCCCCCAACATTGTGTAAATATATTTTTACATAAATCATGTGTACCAATCTAGAATATGAATGAAAAGAAATATCAAGAAGAATTAGGATACAATAATCGATGATACCTTGTGATCTTCACGTGCTTACATAAAATTATCATATTTTAAACTTACACACAAAAGGCCATTATTTGTACCTAAGAAAACCAACATCTTTTACAAATATATACAAAAGGTTAATAGTTGTACTTGTAGAACAAAGATTAGTGCATATAAACATTCATAATCATCATCAAAATAAAAAAATGTGTAGGAAAATGTGTTGTAAGGGTAAAAAGGGTGGTACAAATGGGTTCATGACCCATAATGCAATCACGGAATTTTTGACCAAGTTGGTCCCCACAAGGTGTACAAACATGGTGTCATATAAAAGGTGGGTGGATAAATAAAATCATGATGTATGAGGCAATATTGTATTTATTAACATGTTGGCCCACATGATGTATACATACATGTAAAGTTAACATTGAGATGGAATTTTGAAGCATAAGGAAACCATGAGTTTGAGATCATGTTGTCCCCCATGACATATGCATCCATAAAAACCATGTACAACTAAGACTATATGGGATAATGATACATAAGGAATTCATGTGTTTGTGACCAAGTTGACCCCCATGTCATGGTCTTCTCCTAAGACACGAAGATTCTACATTTCCATTGGTGATTTTCATCCTTTAGTACAATTATTATGGTATATATTTATGATATTCATTGCTTAGATACACTTGCATAGATATCATGTTAATTTCCTAAGATTAACTAGCTTTTATCATACATCATGATTAATAATCTATATTACTTGAATAAAACTTGTTTGTCTAATCTAGCAAGTGTACATGTATTAGAAGTATTACTTTTCATGCATAAATTAGTTTATATTTGTTTTGATACTATGATGTAAGTCTCTCAAAATAGAAACCACTTGTTCAAGATGAAATGGATCATAAGATTAGACATATTCCACGATTCCATAAGTAATACCACCTTCAAAATATCATAGCATTATATTTGGGTTGTCATTGCATTCTTGAAATAACTATTTCATTTCAACTCAATATGGAGTATAATGTTAGTCCTAGTTAGTATGGTTCTTATTCTTCACTTTTTATTGGCAGATTCAAGTGCCTTCTTCTTCAAGTGTCTTCTTCTTCTCTAAATTAATAAATTTTGAATTTGAATATATAAGGATGCACACCAAGTTCACCAACATATCACAATTGTGAGATTTAGTTTTGGAGGAGTGCTAGTACAATGGTATCATTGGTGTACAAGTTCCTTTCTTAGACTCGAAAGATGGTCTAAAATTTTAAAGCCCTCCTAGATGACTTTCGTAAGGGGCTCTATGAGAACCAAAAATACAAGTTATTCATGTTGGTCCTAAAAGGTAGTATATGCTAAACTTGAGGCATATAATCTAAGTGTTAGGCCTAGAAAACTATCAATAGGAATGTACCCATGTTTCATAAAAAAATGGGTACCCATTTAGGAACATGATCCCAAACCTAAGCTCATATTCATAATGGGTACCTCTGTGAATGAGCATGCATTATGGTTTGGGATGTACCAATCCTAAATAGGAATGTATTATGGTTTCAAATCTTATTCCTAAATATGTACCCATGTTATAAATGTGTACCTATTTCAAAACAGGTATGGATTTCATAAAGCTATTAATTTTTTGTTTGCATGCTTACTTTCACCTCTATTTGAATGTGGTGAAAATGACTAGAAATTTTTCTCCAAAATAGGTACCCAAATCACTAAACCTCAAAGAAAAAGTCACCTCCTCCCTCCACAGGAGCTATTTTTCTATATTTTGAGGTAGATTCCCATTCCATTTATATTTGTTTATTTACTTCTTTATAATTTTGGGGATTATTTTATAGGATTTATTTGTTGAAGAACTATGATTAATCCAATTTAATAAAAAAAAGTATGTAAATAATCTAAAAATATTATATCTTTATTCATTGATAATGATTGCATGAAGATTCAAGGATTTATAATCATGTCCACATGGCCTTATGAGATCATAATATAATTTCTTGGCTACAAAACATATCATCACCATCTATCACTTCACAATACCTTTTACTCAACTCACATATTTAATTTGGACCTCTTCTACAACATGAGTGTTGCCACTAGATTGGGCTATCCTATTTGAAGTGTCCAATTTGGTTAAAAGTATTTAAAATTATACTATTTGTAGGGTAAAAGCAAGATAATTAGTCTACTTTTAGTAGAAGTGTTGGGTTTAGAAGAATCCTAACCAGAATGGGTATTCGTTTAGGAACATGATTCTAAACCTAAAATCATACCTATTTGGAATGGGTGCCCATTATTTTTTGAGATCAGGCATTCCTAAATGGGAACTTGTTATGGTTCAAGATCATGCTCCTAAATAAATATTGATTACAAATGCACACCTATTTCAAAATGGGTACACATTTTACAAACCTATTTATTTATTTTTCCCTTTATTCACATGATGATGATGATTGGTGAGGGTGCTCCAAAATAGGTACCCACATCAACAAATTTATTTTTACACCTCCTATCTCCATAAGAACATATTTTCTATATTTCTACATATGTGGCCATCCCATTTATATTTGTTTGTCTTTTTTACAATTTCTTTCAATTTGTAGGGTTTGGGGTTAGTTGATGTCCTTTTATAATTTTGAGAATAATTTTATATAATATTCAATTATTGAAGAACTATGATTTATGTAATTGATGTAATTGAAGAATAAATTCATGTAAATAACTTTTGAAAAATGATATATATTCATTGAAAATGATAACGCTTCAAGGCTTTATAAGATCATTCCTGCATGGCCTTATGAGATCACAATATAGTTAGTTGGCTATAAAAAATATCATTATCATCTACCACTTCACAATAACTCTTTTTTAATTTAGATATTCAATTTGAAGCTCTTCTACAACATGAATGTTACCACTAGTCTCCTATCCTCTTTTTTATTGCCCTTGCAATTTTTCCTTAGGATATTTAGATAATATTTTGTACTCCTTGATGTCTCATTGTAATTTTGATCTTTAATATTAATCTCAGGTTACTCTTATTCAATATTTAATATAGGGGTATGTGCAGGATCATGATGGGCCAAAAAGTGGCAATTTGATGGGTATGTGGCTGATGACTTTTTCTTACCCAAAATTGATGAAATGAAAAGGGTTTTTAAAGGAGATTCTCATATTCCCACCAATATAAATTATGCTTTAATTTGAATTTAATAAGTAATTAATATTCATTTTCTATTCAAATTATGACTAAAGTCCTGATTGATAGACCAATTGAAAAACATCTATAGCTTTCAAATGGTATCACATTTTTTGAATCCAAAAAATACATCACATTCTATGCTTCGCATACTATAGGATTAAAAAAAGAAAAATTGAATTTCATGAAGTTTTGACCAAGTTAAGGTGGTCAGACATACGGGGTTTTTATATTTTTTAAAATTTGTAATAAAAAATTCATAATTAATTATTTACTTGGAAAAAAATTACAAAAACATATACATCACATAGGGACATGAGTCCTCTACTTATATCTAAAATATTATAAAAAAATATTATCATTTTATTGTGGTTAGGGTGGTCAGACAGACACCTACTTATTTTTACCCTAAAATTTAAGTACTACTGCATTGAAACTTCAAATTTTCACCAAATAGATTTTATTTTTTAAACAAACCTAGTAGTTTAGAAACTACATTCAATTTGCTACAGATTCTATTCTTACATAGTTTTGAAATAATAAAAAATAACTTATTCAATTTTTTACATCAAGTTGCCTAAATTTGATTTTTCTAATTTTTTTGCCACTTAAGGGCCTGTTTTTTCCATGATGATCCTGCACATACCCATAGCTTCTTGCCTCCTTTATCTACTTAATTAATCATTATAACACCCCCCAAGTGAGTCTAAATCCCTATCTTATATAAAAACCCTAAAAAATTATTACCTATTTTAGGGAAGAAAAGTATGTATGTATATATTTATGTGCATGTGTATATGTATATGTATATGCATATGTATATGCATATGTATATATGTATATGTATATGTATAGAAATATACATACACGTATATATATATATACATATACATATATATACATATACATATACATATACATATACATACACATACATACATATATATTATATATATACATACATACATATTATATATACATGTATACATACATATATATACACAATATGCAAATATATATACATATGTATATTCATCTATATACGTGTGTTTATATAATCATCATGACACAAAGGAAGAGAAGAAAGAAGATAATGTATTTATATGTGAATATGTGTGTATATGTATATATGCATACATATATGCATGTATATACACATATATATGTATATGCATATACATACATATATACATATATAAATACATACATATATATTTATAAATATACATTTACATATATGCATACATATATATAAATATATATATGTACAAATATTATATATATACATATATATGTGTGTGTGTATGTATGTATATATGTATGTGTATATACATATGTATGTATCTATATATATGTATGTATATACATACATACATATGTGTGTATGCATATATACATGCGTATATAAGTATATATACATACAAATATATGTGTACATAAATATACATACATATATAGGTATATATGTATTTGTGTGTGTATATTCAAGTATGTATGTTTACACACACATATAATCATCATGACATATATGAAAAGTAAAAAGAACATAATCAATACAATGAGTAATGATAGGGTAGTCATCATAAAGATGTAATCCAAACTAACAAGTGTGTATCCCTAATCTAAGAAGAGGGTAAAAAATGTATTATATCATCATGTATGAGAAGGGATGTTTCATTTTAATATATTACTTGTCAGGATAAGATCATCATGACATAGGAAATAAGGATCATCAGGAAAAGTAATATTTTCTTGAGTAGGAGGTATCATTATACCATTGATGTTTGTCCTACAGGGTATATCAAAATATAGATCATTAATAATGATATACTCATTATTATCACAATGCATATGATTAGGCTTATTATAAATTACAAAACAGATAGAAATTTAATCTAGATGACATGCATTTAAATATTATCATAAGAATACAAAAAAATTCATCATCCATAGATAAATCCTATGAAGGAAATGTGCTTATAGTTGATGTATCATTAGAAGCAATAAAATACTATCACTTTGTATAAGAGATAATTAACACATGAGAATCATGGAATGGGGAAGAAATTCAATCCAATAAAGTTGGAAATATATGATAATAAAAAATCTAAATAAATGAAAACAACATATATTTCTATGCAAAGCTTCCAAAAGAAGAATGAGGATAGGCTAAGGATAAATCAAAATGACCATGGGAGTCTATAGCAATAAATTAACACTCTAAAAATCTAGGGAACTTACAAAGATGTACAATAAATGTGTTATAACCTTAAAAGGATTATTTATGTAGCACAAAAAGCAAGGTATAAGCTATTATAGATCTAAATGTCAATAAAAAATCATATTTGAACTGTGTGGGAAAAGATAACCCTAAGGAGAAGGTATAGATGTGTAGGGTGGGTAAAAGAGAGGATTAAAAGAAGAAGCACCAAGCTCTAAAATGAAGATCGATCAATACATCACATAGGAAAAAGGGAAAAAATATATCTAAAAGTAAGATATAATTATAAATACATGCACATATAAAAATCCATAAAATCCTATAAGAAAACTAGTTTGCTTCATTCTCACAAAAATTTAAAAAGGGAAAAATACACTTTATATATAAAATTAATCTAGACTTTCATATGTGGAGTGGAATGGATTGGTCATAGAAAATTTAAATAATTTGATAGTTTATTGTAAATACAAATAAATGTAAATGATAGCTCACTTAGCTCTATGATCAAAGATTGAGTTTCAAATAGTTCCAAATGGATAGCTCGAGGAAAAACTACTACATGTGGGTTTATGCAAGATCATGGGTGTCCAAAAAGTGGCAATGTGAAACAAAAGGCATTTTTAACTCGCCCAAAAATGTGAAATTTTGCTCTGACTTTTTGTAGGCTTGGGTGGAAAGTACTAGTGTCAAACCTAATACTAGACCAAAATAGATATCCATTTAGTTTAAGTCAGATTGTTTAATTTCGTCGAGTCCGGGGCCAACCAACTTTTTTATTTTATACATTATAATATTTTTTTAATATATTTATAATAATTTTTTTTAATATATTTATTAGACAACATATGAAAATTAAATGAAAAAACACTATAATAATATAATTTTTTTTAATTTAATACTATATAATAATATATTTAATATATTATAATATTATATTTTATTATAATATTTATATAATATTAAATATTATATAATATTATAATATAATATATTAAATATACTATTAAATTTATTATATTATAATATGAAATATATTATAATATAATATAATATAATATTATATTAAATATTATTATATAATATTAATTATATTATAATATAATATATATAATATATTATATAATATAATTTTATATTATACATTTCAAAAAAATGTTTCCAATAAATATATGGTCGGGTCTTGGACCTGACCATATATTAAAAAAAGTATAAAATAGGAAACGAATATTTGTTTTAAAATGGATGTTCATTTCTTGTTTTATAAAATAAAAAACAAAAACCTAAGAGCTCATTTTTAGCTGACTGCACACAAGTTTCTTTACTTCCCAACTTGGATATTTGTTCCCAAGTGAATCATTTTGCTCAAATCAAGCAAATTTCAAAGGTATGTTTGGATTTTTATGTTTTTATTCAATTTATTTTGATTTTTGTAATGTTTCTTTTGAATTTTATTCAAAAATAGGGTATTTGATAGGTTTTTTATTACATTAAAATCATTGTTAATTTTGAAAAAAATTATCAATTAATAGGATTAAAATGGCTCAACATGAAAACCTTGACCCCACACAAGATGAAAACCCTCCAAATCCTCCTTCACCATGATTGTTGTTTCCAAACCAAAGCATGCCAACAATACATGAATCTATTCATAGAAATTTAGATCAATTGAGAAATGTATGTCGAATCTATGATACACTCACTAAGATATTAGACATGAAAAACACTTTGGAACCTCAGCACAATAGATTTGCAAAATGGTGAGAGGAACAAAGGAAATTGTATGCCGATGGGTTATCATATGATGAGGTGAGGGAACTTGATATTGAAAAATCCCAATTAGCCCAATTATTCATTGATCATAGAACAAGATAGCCTGTTAATGTGCGGAAGCCAAAATTTTCAATTAAATGGTGCACCCATAAAGGCATATTAGATCATTTCTGGAGACATTAGTGGATGGTTTTTTATAAACCACCCAACAACAATCTTGATGTCCCTTAGTATTTTCTCCGAAAACTATATGTTGAGATTTTCCAAGGGAGGCATGTCAATTACTTCGGCATGCAATATTTCTAGGGTGTTGGTAGAGGGATGCCACAAGATTGACCTAGAGCACACAGAGTCACCCCAGTTTGTCCTCCTCCACCTATTCTTTCCCCAACTCCACTACCTTACCCTAAGATTGCTTTAGATGTGGGGACTCAGAGCATTTATGCCTTACATTCATTGAGTGATCATTTGGTCATGCAGAGCCATCATGTTGCACATCCATTTGACAGTGCATCCCATCATGATGGTGATGCACCTAATATATCTCAGCATGATGGTGGTGCACATGTTGCATCAACTCCCACTAGTACACCATCCTCTTCAGGACATATTTGTGTGCCTCATTATTGCATGACATGCAACAATTTATGTTTGGGTCCTCTTTGACAGTCCACTGAGGCTCCCATAGACACATTTGACTATGAGGTTCATGATATGTTGGATGTAGGAGTTGATAGAGCACAAAGTGCACCATTTGTAGGAGAGACATAAACTGTCAGGGACGATATGGGAGCACCAGTAAGACTTAAAGTAATTTCATAGTGTGTTTTATCTAAATTCTTTCATATTTTATGAGAGATATTTGTACTAAGATATGTTTATATGCTGGAATATTTAATAGGTGTTGACAAAGGAGCATACTTCACAAGTGCAGGAGGCTACGTAGATAGCCATTTAATTTTCCCTAGAGAATTAGTGTATTGTATTATTTAAATTGTTATTTTAGATGTTAATATTTGAAATATATTATGTTTAGATACATGTACTGCATAGATTGAGATTCTAATGTAATCTTGTATTTTTATGCAACAGTCTGGTTCATATATAGCCTTGTTGACTGGGTCTAACCCATTGGATGAAGCTACACAATAGGTATATTTTTTTTTTATTCTTGATATTATGATTATATGTGCATGTGCATTTAAATTGTGTTACATTTTTATTATTTTTATATAGGAAACCATCTTAGCTACTTCGTCCACTATGATCCCATATAGTTTCATAGCATCATAACAAGTATGTGTTTATTTTATATTGTAGATATTTACGTTTAGATAGGATTAGATATATGTTTAGTAAATATGCTTATTTGTGAACAATTATATATTAATTTGTATCAATTTTATTTTACCTACTATAGTCCTTTGTCTGACTCAACACTATGACCAATGTGGGACCATTTCTTTATACAAGGACTCTCGATCATCCTAAGGGACAATCGTATGCAAACTGTCTTGCAGAAAAGAGAGCAAGACTTGAGGTCAACAAAAATTACATTATCGATATAATATAGTACACATATAGTGATTTTGATGTTAAAATCTTATTTTTTAAATGATAGTACATAAGTTTCTATTTACTACTCTATCTTTTCAAACATTCACATAATTAATCTAATTTGTGGTTTGAATTGTTATTGTGCAGGAAGATTCAGAGAAATTAAGTTATTCAAGGAGGCTCAATTTTGATGGTCCAGCATAGGATTAGGATATGATATAGATTGATATGTACTTAGGGTTTGATAGATCTTGAGATGGCATAAATGCCACAATTTGTAAAACTTGTTCTAAGTAGGCATATATATGTCAAAGTTGTATATGCGCAAACATAATTATTCTACATTTTGATATATAAGAATTGATATTCGATCTAATTTGTTCCTCATGTGTATGTCTTTCTACTTTAAATTTTCAAAATGGAATACATATAATTATCTTAGAATGGTTTAAATTTATGATCGATAATGTATGTTATAGATTAATGAAATTGCATTTTAATAGAATTTATGAATTACAATTGGTAATCCATCTATGTTATAGTTCATTCATAAATTAAGGTTCACATACATTACATTCCATGAGACAACATTTCTTTGAGGATTTTTTTTCAAATAATTCACTACCTTTTCTATCGTACCACATTTTTTATACATGTCTACCAAAACAGTTTTATCAAACACTCAATTTGAGAATACACATGATTTCAAGCTCTATTGAATGAATTTATATTTGACATTTTTTACTTTTTTTCAACTCCTATAATGAAGTGGGAAGCTGATTTTTATTTCAAAAGAAATTTAAATTAAATAAAAATGGTATGAGAGGCACTGTATAATATTTGTGGAGAAGAACTCTTTGAAAATATGACTCAAAGAATTGTGGTCTCATAGAGAAGAAAAAAAAAGATGAAAAGAGTAGCTTGTGATAGTCTCATGGAATTGATTCTTTTGATTTATTAAAAACTTCAAACAAATGGATACAACTTAATGTAATATATGTCATGTTACAATGTTCATTCAAAAGTAATATAATCATCTTGATAAAAATCAATGTCACTCAATGTGCATTCAAGCTTAATAACATATAAAAGGTATAAAATAATCTTGAATAAGAATCCTTATCTTTCAACCATAGGGGTTTGATGCAACCTCCAAACAAAGTCCTTACAACTAAACAATATACATGTTCATTAGATTGTTCATGTGAAATCTATATAATAATCATGATCAAAAATTAAGAAATCACTAAACCATGATGCAACCATTAAACAAACCAAATGAGTGTGATAATGCCATTAAACAAACCAAATACAAATCCATGACATGCATTTTATTTAACCTTTGGCATGTAATTTGTATTATCGTAATGCACAACAATGAATGTTGCTAATCATAATGCATCAATAAGCAAACTAGGCATACTATATGGGCTTGATGCACACTAGTCATAATGTACACTTCACACAAAAGCAGTAACACTGATAAGATATTGTCATATATGTCAATCAACCTTGACCCAAACAAAACTTGCTATATTGCAATTGTTGTCATATATGCCATTCAACCTAATGCAACTGAGGTTTTGTATTTGGTAAGAATTTGTGTAGACAAAAAAATTGAGAGATGATGGTTAAGGTGGATTTGAAAAAAATGAAGTTGTTGTCCTAAGCATTTAAAACTCTATCAAACAAAGGGATCTTGTTTTCCTAAGCATTGAAATTGAAGCAAAACAATAGAAGACTAAAATTAACAACTTACAAAAGGAATAAAAGGATAAGAAGAAGATTTTATTGTTTATGAAAAAGAGGTTAGTCTACTCTAAAAATAGTTCCAACACGTGTGAATGGGTATGTTTAGGCTAGGCATGGTCTTGTTTCGAACCCAAAAATGTCGAAACAGTTAGAGCTACATTGGACCAATGATATCCCTTAAGAGTTTAAAGTGCAGAAAGGCAACAATATTTGATGGGCTATTACTCAAAGACTGTGATGCATAAAAAAATATTTTTTTGAGACTACGAGGTCATGTTGGGACCCTCTTCAATAACCTCTCTCGGTTTTTGCTATCTTAGAGGATTTTTCCATGGTAACGAGTTTTTAGTTGAGGAAAAAGTTGTTAGATGAAAGCAATGTAAAGTGGTAAAGTGGTGCAAATTTAATTATGCAACTCATACAACAAAATGGACCAGTCTAGCACATTCATATGGGTATGTTTAGCCTAGGAATGGTCCTCTTTTTCACCAAAACATGTTGAATTACTCAGAGCTACATTGGACCGACGATTTCCCTTAAGAGTTGAAAGTGCTAGAAGGAAGTAATCTTTGACAGGCTATTAGTCAAAAAATGGGATGCTTACAGACTCTTCATCTAAGGCTATGGGATTGTGTTGGGACCCTCTTCAATAACCTCTCTTGGTTTTTTCTATCTTGGAGGTTTTTTCCCATGGTGATGAGTTTTTAGTTGAGGAAAAGGTTGTCAAATGCAAACAATACAAATTTGCAAAGTGGAACAACTTTTGTTCTACAACTCATACGACTAAACAGAATGTTCCAACATGTCTATATGGGTACGTTTACACTAGGAAAGGTCTTCTTTTTCACCCAAACACGTCCAATCACTCTGAGCTACATTGGACCAATGATTTCCCTTAACAGTCCAAAGTGTTAAAATGTAGCAATCTTTGACGGCTATTTCTCAGAAACTGTTATGCTTAAAAACTCTTGATTTGAGGATACAAGATCATGTTGGGACCCTCTACAATAAACTCTCTCAATTTTTTCTATCTCAAAGGAATTTTCCCATGGCGATAATTTTTTAAGTTGAGGAAAAAGTTGTCCAGATGCAAGTAGTATAAAGTTGCAAGTGGTGCAACTTTCATTCTGCAACTTGTACAACCAAACATACTTTTCCAACATGTCTAGATGGGTATGTTTATACTAAGCATGGTCCTCATTTTCACCCAAACATGCCGAATCACTCTGAGCTACATTAGACCAATGATTTCCCTTAAGAGTCTAATGTGCCAAAAGGTAGCAATCTTTGACGGGTTATTTCTCAAAAACCATAATGCTTAAATACTCTTTTCCTGAGGCTATTGGGTTGGGACCCTCTTCGATAACCTCTCTTAGTATTTTTCTATCTTAGAGGTGTTTTTCCATGGTGATGATTTTTCAGTTGAGGAAAAAGTTGTCAAATGCAAGTAGTGTAAAGTTGAAAAGTGGTGCAACTTTTGTTCTGCAACTCGTACGACCAAATGGACTATTCCAAAACATTAAATTTGGTACGTTTATGCTAGGCATAGTCCAATTTTTCACCAAAACGTCCCAAACTAGTCTGAGCTATATTGGACTGGTGATTTCCCTTAGGAGTCCAAAGTGCTAAAAGGTAGCAATTTTTGATAGGCTATTACTCAAAAATCGTGATGCTTATAGACTCTTTGTATAAGGCTATGGGATAATATTGAAACCCTCTTCAATAATCTCTCTCAATTTTTTCTATCTCAAAGGCATTTTCTCGTGGTGACGAGTTTTTAGTTTAGGAAAAAGTTATCAGATACAAGTAATGTAAAGTTGCAAAGTGTTGCAACTTTCATTTTGCAACTCGTACGACCAAACTACATGTTCCAACATATTTGGATGGGTACATTTACACTAGGAATGGTCCTATTTTAAACCCAAACACACTGAATCACTCCTAGCTACATTGGACCAACGATTTCCCTTAAGAGTCCAAAGTGCTAAAAGGAAGAAACATTTGACAAGCTATTACTTAGAAATTGTGGCACCTAGAAATAATCTTTCTGATTCTACAGGATCATGTAAGGCCCCTCGACAATAGCCTCTCTCAGTTTTTGATATCTCTAAGGTGTTTTCTCGTGGTGTCAAGTTTTCAATTGATGGAAAAAGGGTCAGATGGATGTTGTGTAAAGGTGCAAAAAGGTTTATGATTCATTATGATCCACGTGAGTAAGTGAATCATTTACTCAAATACACTTACACATCATGATTTTTTTATCTAGCCAGTGCGACCTATGGCTATGCCTTGCATACTTATAGAAAATATTTTTCTTAAAATTAGAAATAAAATCAGAAATACTTACCTCTCTTGTAACCAACTCTTATCTATAACCCTCACCTCCACTCTTCAATGTATATTTGACTATCTCAAACCTTTTTTTCTCAATGATCTTATTACCAAAATCAT
>VDFB02026660.1:0-21405 GCA_007258455.2 Sequoia sempervirens | reverse complement strand
TGCTTTACCCCCTAATCAAAAACATTTTAGAATATTTATGGGTTTATCAAAAAGTTACACCAAATATAGAATCAAATCATTCCCTAGCATACATTCAAATTTGGTGGCATTTCTAAGAGAAAAATTAGAAGAACACCAATGTCAAGGAAGGTCAAAAAGGAAAATTTCATCCTAATTGACTTATCCATTATGGATGAGACATGTAAGGCCCATCTTTGTTATTACCTTGGTTACACCACTTTATTAGGATATTTTTAGGTGATGTATATTGATCCATTTCGATGACACCTTATATGTGTGAAATTATATGGTATTTTATGTTATATGATAGTTTTTATTATATTCTTTTAGATATTTCAAGTTAACCATAGATATGCAATTTTTTTTGGAATTAAGGGGAAGACAATTGGAAGATTATCATTGTTGATGTTGTTTGGCAACATGAGCATAAGGTGCACATATTGTATGTTCCAATTTTTTCATTGATGTCAACATTATTATGATCATTGTAGCATAGCTTGTAAGCATTCTTGAAGAAATTTGGACAGAACAAGTTGATCTGAAAAATATGGTTATATAGGAATTTGGCTAAGTATTCCTTCTGATAGAATTGTGGTTCAGTGCATTAGTTTTTGGGTCCGCATTCCACCACAAGTGAATATATCACTCTGTGATTCTAACTATAGGTTTGAGATCATCAGATACATCTACATTCAATATTTGGTGATATTATTTTAAGTATTATGAAAGATATGAATCACAGAGTTTAGCTTTGTATATTGCAGTCATTCCTTCTATAGTGTATCAGTGTGGGAGATTTTGCATTTCTTCGTGGATAATTATTTTGTTCTGTGATGATGAGGATAAGCTATTAGATGTCATATGAGTATGAATTCAAAGAAATATCGAGTTTTGAAGTTACACATATGGTAAATTGTATGTACTATGAAGGTTTTATGTTTGGGTCTTATTTTGGGCTGACCTAACAGGTTTGATGTTTTATGGAAGACAAGAAAGTAACTTTATTTTATGTGGGATCTATATTAGGTCCATCCCAACTATCTTAAAGTGAATAGAATTTTGAATTGTGGCATGAGATGTGGATAAAAAAATTTGAGGATGACATGTTTAATTTTGTGTGTTACTTCTAATTATGTCGACCTAATTGAAGTTACACTTGATATGGATATATATATAAGGAGATTAACTTCAAAGTTTGGAATAAGAGAAGATGATGATGATGAAGTGATAGAGAGAGCCAATTTTATATGATTATTGAGAGACATATGACATGTATCGTGCTTCACCTACATGTGTGTGATGCAAACATAATCAGAGTTGAGAAGATTGTGAGCAAAGTAGAGTATTGATTCAGATCTAAGTGAAGATTATTTTGTACCTCATTGGAACTGTAATCCAGCATATGATAGATGTTATTGTATTATTTCAAATAGGCTATTTAGCCACTTTTTCTTTCTTCTTTCTCATTCTCTATGAGCAGTGAGTTCACTTGGATAGTGAGTCCACCTAGTAGCGAGCCTTTCTATAATATACTATATCTGGAGATAATATATTATGAGGTAACCCTCACCATGGTTTTTCCCTTTTTAGGTTTTCCACGTAAAAATACTGGTGTTCATGTGTCATGTGATTTTGTGGATATCATGCTTTCATTCATCATTGTAGTTAAATATATTTTGTTAATTGGATGGTTTATGTTTAATTGGTTTAAAGGAATATTGATTCACCCCCCCTGTATTCTAGGTGTTAAACAATTTTAAATTATAATTCATGACTTGCGTTCTTACCATATTAATATTTTACAATTAACATAAAATTATTTGGATGAATGTGTTGTTGGAGTAGAAGACTACTGAGAAGGGGAGTGAATCAATGGTCAGATAAAATCAATCTTAAAACCTTAACACTCTTGATCATACAAAACTTTATATATGTATTTCATAAAAAAAACACAAAGATGTGCATATTGCAACATCACATGTGAATTAAGAATACTAAATCATGCACAAAGAAATATATCATCAAGGAGACATGAGACACCATATTTATGAGTGAAAAAACCCTAAAAAGGGTGAAAAAAACCACTTTGAACAATTGCTTTATTAAAAACTTGTTGTTTACAAATTGTATACCTCACTTGCAATACAACAAGCCTCACTAGCTAACATTCAAGACTCGCTATCATCCATTCAATCCTCACTAGAAAATCACTCAAGCCTCACTGGCTATCAACAGACCTCACTGGCCAACTCCAATCTACCTCTTTGGAAATCTTCAATCTACCTCACTGTAAATCTTCAATCTGCCTCACTAGCAATCTTCAATTTGCCTCTTTGGAAATCTTCAAAAGAATAAGAAATTGCAGAGGGTTACCCTGTTTCACTTCATACCAATGCTCAAAAAAATATTAACATAGTTTATCAAGATCTATTAACATCACTCTTATGTATTGTCATCTCACATAGAACCATTATGTCTTCAATCTCTGATAATACCGAGCATCACCTTGTATTTGAAGGAAGTAAGATCCTCACATCAACTCAATCACCTTCTTTCAATCAAGAGATTATACTTTCTATATCAAAAACCCTTATTCAAATTAGCCACAACATAATACAATGATTCATTTTGCATTCATTACTCTTTTTTCCTAAAAGATACACTGCACCAAATACACAAGGAAATGTTAGACATTACTATAATCATTCCTCCCATGTTCACTATATAGTAAATTCCACTCCATTCTCTGTGCAATTTGCAAGTTTTTATCACCAAAGGTCCTTTACAATAAACACAATACAAATTTCCCTTTTATCACAATTCATTTGTTCATTCTGCCATTTCTCTATATACAAAAACCAAAAGACTCTTCATTCACATACTCCAAAATGCATGTATCTTGAAAAGAGGAAACATCAATCCATCAATCCAGATAGAAGGAAAAAATCATGAATATGAATAGAAACAATGCTCTTTCATTTGGCGCCAAACAAAAAAAAAAATCTCTTTTCATCTGCTAATTTCCATAAGAATGCAAAAAATCATAAGACTCTTTCCCTTCCATGCCTGTCAAAGTAAAGATAAGCATAAAGTCGTTTACCAAGTTTAAATTTGAACCCTTGGATTATAAGCTACTACTTGAAAAACTTTTAAACTGGACCATTGATCTTTGATTGAGTGCATAAGACAAATCTTTCAATCTACTCGACATGTTATGCTAAAAAGAAGGGTCAGTTAAGAATGAGACTTAATCCCTTAAGAAATTCACTTAAGTTATTTGTGACCGGTGACAAAAGGTCACTTGCAAATCAAATTTTTTTTAATATTACTTGACTTCCTTTTTGCAAATTATAAACCCTAGTTTTAAATACTTAGGGTTTCAAATATTCCTTAACATTTTAGGTGCCATGACACTTATAATGATGAGAATACATAACCACATTACCTTCAACCAACTCAGACATTTGATAACTTGATTCTCTCAGATCTTAATGCATTGAATCTTTGATGCTCTTTAATACTTTGATAATGCTTGATCATAAACTTTGAAACTCATTACAAGAACCTTTGATGTTTTGAAGCTTTGAAGCTATTTAGGATTGAAACTTAATAAAATTTCCTTGATGTCTTGAATACAAGAAAGGACTGAACCTTATCAAACTTTAATGTCTTGATAAAAATGTCTTTGATATCAACAAACCTTCATGAGCAATATCAACAAATCTTCATAAACAACCTTTGACATCAATGACAAATCAATGCCAATGCAACATGTGCATCACATATATTTATTGTATATATTTGAGAATCTATGATATGATATGATTTATGAGACTAATTATATTAAGATCTTTCCATACAAACTAGAACACTATAGATATAGTGTGTATTGTATGTGTGAGTTTACTTTGTGGATTATATTTATTTGACGGTATTTATTGATATGTTTGATGTGCACAATGAGTGGCTAGGAAATGAGAATTAGTGAACAAGATTTATTTCAAAGAGAGTAATATGGACATGTTTTCACCATCCTAATTCACTTGTGGAATGAGTAGAAATAGCTATATACATACCAATACAACCACATAACTAAGTTTTGTATGACCTTGGGCACCCTTGTAGCTGTGAATACCCCTAACATTATTTCTAGTATTTCAATTATGATGCCTTATGATGTTCCAAGTATTTATAAATTATTAATATTTATTTATTTAATTGTGTTAAAATTATTTGAAATTTTTTTGGATGGATTTGCATAAAAATAGGATATTGAGGTATCTCAAAATTTTAATTTTGACTCATTTAGTAGTTTGGCCCTTGGATGGATAAGTATGAAAAATGTGTCCTCCAAAATCTTTTAGAGAGCATAAGGCATCTGGTAGAAATATGAAATGGATTGAATAACCCAAGGAACTTTTTAAGAGAAAATAAAAGTTACATAAATTAGAAAAACATAAGAATGCAAACTAGGACTCTGAGAGATTATGTAATGTTGATGTGACAATATTGCATTAAGAGCTTCCAAGCTAAAAAGATACACTACAAATATTGCAAGAAGATGCAAAAGTATGCAAATACAAGCCAGGTAGTGAGTTTATATAGAACTTGGGAGAGGAGGTAGGTGGAAAATCTAACCAATAGTAATCAACCACAAAAAGTGGAGATGGACTGCCAAAAGTGGAGGATGACACAAAATTGGAAAGTGGTTCCACCCTTTAAGGAAGGGGACACCACACACTTATCTCCTAGTCATAAAACCACTTTATTATCCTAAGCAAGCTTAATTAAGTGTAGGAAAAACCTAGGACTAGGGGAAAAAATTAACCCACTAGGAAAATAGAAACCTACACCAACACCCCCCCTTAAGCACAACTTAAGAGGATGTAAAAGATGATGGGTCTTAGAAAATGAGGCCATGTTAGGTACCCATGTACATATCAAATTCCTCCCAAGAAAGAAGAATCCCACCACAAATAGAGAGAGAACACCCCCTCGAATAGAGAGAGAGGAAGAGAAGGACTAAGTAGCCCCCCTAAAGAGATCCAATGGTAGATGCTCAAAACTGGATGGAGACGATGGTCCACAATCATTGAACAACATTCGTTAGGAAAAAACACAACCAAAGGTGTATGCAAGCTATCTGCCAAGTCTTGAAAATAATATGTAGGAAGAAAGTGCAATATGTGTCTCCATAAACAAGTCTGAAACTCCTGTCAAGAGATCATCCCAAGCTGAATTAGGAAGACTATAGATATTGTATTGTAAGAAGTCATTGGAAGCTTTTGAAGAAGCAACAGTAGATGCAAGGATAAAAGAGTGGTCCTCAAAGAGAAGATATATGTCCTCAATAGTGTCATCTAGATCCAAAATGAGGGACTCTACAAAAAAAAAGAAATGTCTGGTAGAAATTGGTCTTAATGGACTGAATCTAGAAGACATAATTGATCCTACTGTATAATCAGAGGCTCTCAAAGAAGCATCTCTAGAATCTAAATCTAAAATAGTTGATTTCAATGTAATCTCAACATGAGGATGAGAAGCAAGAAAATTCTCCATGTCATCTAAATGTTTAATACATGCATAATACTCAAGCTCCTGTAATGTATCATCATCAAAAGGTATATTATATGCATCATCAATTGGAATGAGGCAATCTATAATAGGATCATCTGGGAATGGAGAAACATAAGGGTCTCCAAACATCTCCCAAATCTTGGTCTAAAGTGTGTGGGGACATTTAATGTCTGCTATAACCAACATAGTGTAAGTATCAACATAAGAACCAATGATTCCTAATACATGATCAAATCTATTACCCCATACTAATTTCCTTCTAGGTGTTTTTGGTTCAGGAATGAGCCCATAAAGGTAAGGAAAAAAATTTAACCATCTGAGATGGGTTAGAATTCTTTTTTTCCAAGACTCATAATTAACCCTATCCAATCTTATCATGTAAGGATGAGTAGAAAAACCCATGATACAATCCTCAAATGATTAAAAAATAACATTAATACATTCCCACCCTTTTCACTAGTATCAAATATCACCCCTCAAATATTATAAGGTTGAAATTTTATAATTAGTGTGTTTACAAAGCCTTTTCTAAGATACAATGCTCAATAGACTCAAAATAACCAAAAATACAAATTCTAATGCAAGATGAACCTAAGAAAAAATATAGAAAAACTATCCTTATGGTTGTGTAGTTCTCTTCAAGAGCTTTCCAACACCTATTCATTTTCAAAAAATGGAGCACCAAAGCGAAAGTTATGGCTTGTTGAAAAAATTGGCAACAATCAGTTTCAACTTGAAATATGTGGTATAAAATGGCAAAGAATATTTTCACTAGCTCTGTAAATGGAAATTTTTCGTCTCCAACTTTCCAACGATATCTCGTTTGCCAAAAACGGACACTGAGGCAAAAAGTTATGATTTTTTTTAAATACTAGATAAATTTAGCCTACAATGACGGTTTTTTCTAGAAAAAAATGTTTTACTTTTGATTTGATTTTTGAAAATTCTACTGACTAGTTGAAGATAATAATAGAAACTCAAAAAAAAATTAATGCTAAGAATAAAACCCATAAATAGTTTTTTGATCCAATAAGTAGAAGATGAAAAAATGAAGTTTTTTTAAACCTTCAACCTATAAAAAAAAGGATGCATGGCTCTTTTTGGACAGCATTTTGTTCTAGATCTTCTCAATATGCAAAATCTAATGGATACCCAAATAAGATTTCAACACTAAGAACAAAACCCATAAATCATTTTTCTTACCAATGAGTGGAAGCTAGATTTCTGAAGCAAAAATGAAAATGGCTCGCCCCGTTTTTCAACTTAGTCAAATGATCTCCAATTTGGATGAAACAAAAACCAAATTTGACTTTCTTGATCCCTCTAGATGTGTTGGAATAGTAAAAAATATTGTCAATATAACTAGAAATGTTCTAATCACCCAGAACTCACAAAACACATATGCAAAATGTAAAGGTTATTAGATCTTTGCAAATCCTTTCTGATTCTCCAAATCATTTAAAATGCAAGAGAAGGCATACAGGAATTTACAAGATCTTTACAAGAAAAATCAATCTCTTAATCAGGAATCTATGAACTTAGATTTCTCAAAACAAAATCTCTAATACCATGTTAGAAATTTGAAATAGATTGAACAATCTAAAGAACTTTTTAAGAGAAAATCAAAGTTACATAAACTGGAAAAACATAAGAATGCAAACCAGGACTTCGAGAGATTATGCAATTTCAATGTGACAATATTGTATTAAGAGCTTTCAAGCTAAAAAGTTACACTACAAAGATCACAAGAAGATGCAAAAGTATGCAAATACAAGCTAGGTAGTGAGTTTATATAGAACTTGGGAGAGGAGCTAGGTGGAAAATCCAACCAATAGTAATCAACCACAAAAAGTGGAGATAGACCACCAAAAGTGGAGGATGCCACTAAAAGTGGAAAGTGGTTCCACCCTTTAAGGAAGGGGGCACCACACACTTATCTCCTAGTCATAAACTCACTTTATTATCCTAAGCAAGCTTAATTGAGTGTAGAAAAACCTAGGACTAAGGGAAAATAAATTAACCGACTAGAAAAATAAAAACCTACACCAACAACATCATTTCATCACTAGTTTTAAAATTTCATTTCATGTACTTTGGATTTATATGAGTTTAAATTTTATTTGGAAGAATATATTTTGGAGTTGAATTTGGGTTTAAATTTCATTTGAGTTTTATAGGAATTTAATATTTTATTTGGAAATATATTTGAAATAAAAATTTGAATTAAATTTCATTTAGATTTTAATGTGATTTTGAGATGTATTTTTGTGCTAGATATTATCTTGGATTTAATATTGGTTGGAAATTATAAAATTGACTAAGTATCCATAAAATACTTTTTAAGTCTTGGTAGCCTTTGAAATGAATGGATACATGTCAACAATTCATTGGATAAGGATATACAACCTTGAATGTTGTTGAAGTAACCAAATTAATAGCTAGGAGAAGCAGATTTTCTCTTTGTGGAATGATTATTGTATTTTGATATTGAAGATTGGAGAGATCAAGATAGGAACGTGAAGAAAACCAAGAAGGGTTTTAGATTTTGAAAGAATGGAAGCTTATAATTTTAAAAAATATTTCAAATGAAGTTTGGATATATTTTACTATAAATCCTTGAGGTTTTGATCATTGGATGGGTTTGGATATATTTTATTTATATATTTTTTATTTTCTTAATTCTCCTTCTTATATGTGAAGCTTCTATGTTTGCAAAGAAATAGTAAAAATGGTTTTATTGTATACAACATTGTTGTTAAAAAAATAAGGTTGTGGAATCCATTAATAAATTCATATATTATGTAAATATATTTCCTTATTATGGGTGTTGTCATAAAATGGAATGGATTTCTCTATGTGTTTTCATAATTTAATGCTTTACATTTCCCAAGAGGAAATTATTAGTTCTCCATGTGTAAAATTGCCAAGGTAAAATTTCTCCCAAATCCTTTGGGGATAAGTTTGCATGCAATTATAATTTTAATATACTCTTAGGGATGGGCACTATAATTTCATCTCCAATAAGTAGTTGTATAATCAATAATCTAGAGTAAATTCTATTAAATTATGATAGATAATCCACATCAAGAATAGAAAAGTTCAACAACATAACTTCAAAAGGTGATCTAAATCCATATTAGTCATCAATCCTTTTTTCCAATATAAGTATCTAATTGATCCAATCAATCAATATTAGTCTTGTGTATAAAGAAAGCATATTAAGTTCTAGTGGAATAGCTCCAAAAATATTTAATTTGGGTTCAATTTTTTCCCCATTAACTTAATTATATCTAAATTGTACAATGTAAACATGATTTTATCCATCATCATATAAAATAAAAATAAATTCAAGAATGTTGAATTGATTAATTCTCTTTGATTTGGTCAAAAAGACCAAATTTCTCCTCTTAAAAATTTTTATTTATTTTTATGTGTTTTAATGTTTGTGTGATTTTGACTTTGTATCATGGTTATTTCATACAAATTTTCTTTTATATTTTAATACCATAGTTTCATGATAGGATAAAAATCATGATTGGGTTCATCGCTTTCATATCATTAGAATATTTTCATTCTATTCATGATTTGAACATTTTTATTTGGATAACCTATGTCAAATTTATTTACATTTAAACATATGTTTCATGCTATCATGGATAATAGTGTGACAAGAAAAATCATGGGAATAGCCATGTATAAGTGACCATTGATCAAAATCAAATTAGGGGCTCATATGACTTTCCATTTTGATAATTCTTTGATTATCTATAAAGGAGTGAGGGGAATAAATTATAAATAAATCAATAGATATGAGTTTCTTATGTGTTAATTTATTTAGTCTAGGATTTACTTGTCATTTTGGTTTTATCTATTAAACATTTATAACATGATCAACATTAATGATTTATCACTTACACTATCAATGACATTGTATGCACGTAAAAATGGTCAACATTATAATAAGTCTGGTAATTAATTAAATACAATTATTTAATTAATCTCCTAAAGTCATCTACATATAAATAAATTTAATTATTTATTTATATTGTTCATTCTTATGAGTCTTCTACATTAATTAAATAAAGAACTTTATTTAATTAATTACCATCTCCATATTCCTCATAATTAAATTAAATAAATTCTATAATTTATTTATATTTGATTATCATGTTATTCAAAATTTGAAAATTTGAATTCAAAAATGGAATATTCCTCCTCTTCATCTCATAGTTAAATTAAATATTTTAAATATTTAATTTAATTCCTTCTAAATCCATCTCTCTCACATAATTAAATACTGCTTATTTAATTATGTGACTTTCTAATCTCATCTTCACATATAATTAAGTAAGTTTATTTATTTAATTATGAAATCTCATTTTAACTCATTCTTCAAAACGACAACTTTCCTTTAGTTCTAAATGGGAAAAAATGAAAAAGAGGAAACCTTCTACTTCTCTCACTCAACTTTCGAAAATCCTATACCGTTCATCTTACCAGACTGAATCTCAACCATTGATCTTTGCCAACTAAGCTTTTGCATTCGAAAATCTATAAATCTAACCTTTCACAAGCCATTTGGATCGAATCTTCATCTAGCATCCTCATTCTGTCAAAATCTATCTTCGATCTTCCCTCAATTTCCATCTGTCATCTTCATTACATCGTTATGCTGCTGAAGTGAACAACCAACATTCCTCCATCATCAACCTTCAAAATCTCGCATTCTTGGTATAATATGCATTTATTTTTAAATCTCGTTCTTTAGTAGTCATTTTGTGGAGCTTAGCATACAAATCGGAGAGCTTTGGCAAAAATACTGGAGATAGAGGACAATGGGACGTCTTCAAAGGAGCTGCTGCATTGAGAGTTTGCTTTACTTTGTTTAATCAGTTTTCCTTTGATTTAAAGTTTCATTGGTGTGCTTGAATAGTATTTATCTCATTTTAATACGCACATATTTTCGATCACACAGACATCACTGAAATGATTGATGGCTAAAGTGTCTTAGTTGTTCATTTTCTTAGTCTATTGATGCCATGGATATCATGTCATTTATTTCAATCCAATAACGACAAGGATTCTTCATTGACATGTTTTTTAATTACCTTTTATTATAGCACAAGAACTTTAAGATTAAATAAAATCAATAGTGTATATAGAAAATGACATCATAATTGCTTTCCATGTAATCTTATGGAATAATAAACAATACATTCCTTGAGAAATAATCACTTAAATTATTTAAATGTTATGAAAATCCAATGGATTGGGTTAATCAATACAAGGTCTACAATCAAGGGTGAAATTACTAAACACATAGCACTAACTCATTATAAGTGATAATCCATTAAATAAATAAAATGGGACCTTCATAATCATATCTTTGATTTAACCTTCTATATTATGAGATTAAATGAGTACCCCACATATACTCTCTAGTTAATAAAGTTGACATATTAGCCTAGGTGGACTTAAAATATTTTTTGAATACCTTTTTAAAAGTCATTTCATGACTTAAAAAAGTTGACAAGATCCTATGACTCACTTTGATTGAAGATAGATAAACAAACAAGTGTTAAACAAGGAGAACCAAAGATATAGCCAAAAGGGCTTTGGAAATTTTTGCCTAAATGCACAAAATGTGAACATGTAGCATACTATATATCAATAAATTACATTATCATTGATGTGGAAAATGAGTAATAAATAAGATATACCAATGAACTATGATCTATAGAACTAGTAATCAATTACTATTACTGTATAATTGAATAATGGGAAATGATTAAAAAGATATATTATAAAAATTAGGGCTAGAAACCATCAAACACCTACAATTAAAAGATCAATTAAACCCATTAACCAATGAAGTTGAATGCAATGAATCAAGTGAATAAACACAAATCAAGAACAAAACTATAATAAATATCAAATTACTCAAAGAAAAATGAAAACCTAGTACTCCATTGTTGAATTATGAGAATTCAATAGGTGGATTGCTCAATTGTGCATAACCCATGTTGCAAAAGTTTGTTGATGAAGATCTTGATTCATAAAAATACTCTAACTGCTAAAAAATGAAGAATGCTCAAGCTCATGAAGATTGTGAATCAATTTGATGGAGAATTAAGGGTTATTTTATAGAATTCTTGAAGGTTTGATCAATGGTGGAGATTAGAGGATGAAGATCAAGGGTGGAGATCAGATCAAGAGATCAAGGGTGGAGGTTGAATGAGAGATTCAGTTAACTGAAGATGATCCCCTAATTTAAGGGAGATATTTTAGGATATTTTATGGAGGGAATATATTGTTAAAAGATAATATTCCCTTTTTGAAAATGAAATATGCCATGTGCAAGTTGGAGGAAAATTAGTTAATTAAATAATTAAGAAATTATTTAATTGTGAGGTGAGAGAAAATTAGCATTTTTAATTAAATATTTAAACTTATTTAATTAGGTGGGATTGAAGAAAATTAGTATTTAATTAAATAATTTAAAATTATTTAATTAATGTGAATTAGAGGAAAATGATGAATTAATCAAATTATATTAAGTATTTAACTAATAGAAGAAATTAGTGAATTTAATCAAATAATTAGAAATTATCTAATTAAAATTGATGAATTAGAAGATAATGAGGAAAGTGATATAAAATAGTGAATTATAAGTGTATGATGCATTCAAACAATTTTAGTTGTTTACATTTTTCCCCTCTTTAGGACAATGTACTTGTTGCATTGTTTCAAAGACACATGATGTTGATTTGAAAAGAAATTTATGATGCCTCATTGTGCCCCAACGGACAAAGGAATGATGAGAGGATGAGAGGTTTCCCCTTGAGAGGTCATCCGAAAAAATAAATTTTTGGGTCAGGCTTGCGACAAGATGATAGGATAGGTTTTGTGATGAAGAGGAAAAATCAAGTCCTTGGAGGCCAAGAAACTGATCAAGAAAGATGGTGAAGGCGATAAATAGGATGAAGGGGGTGGGATGGATGAAAACCAAGGTTTTGGGAACCATATATATGCATTTGGGGTTCATTTCCACCTCATTTGTATTTTCATAGTTATATATTTCTAGAGCTCAAAGCTAAACTCTTTTGTAGAGACATTACAGAGATGGCCCTTGTCCCACATGTAGTACACCACATAGACACAATCCATCAATTCCAGCAGCTCACCAAAGTAGATCCCCTGGTACATATCTAAACCATTTTTTCTTTCACGTAGTTTTAGGTGTTATAAATGCTCGAAGAAACTAGGAAATCAAACACGTCGAGTTAAATTCATTGCTTATGAAACTAATTGCGATGCATTTGAACATTGTCGTGACACTTTTGATTTTTTTGTGAAGCTTTTGTAAAAGTGAGTCACTTCAAAATTTTGATTTTCTTTTACTGTTATAAAGTGGCACAATTGCAAAATGGATTTCTTATGTAATTTTAATGTGGTAATTTAAAAAAAACTCACTTGTGACTTTGATAAATCAACACTTTTGAGAAAAAAATCACTTTTGATTTAGGGATTTTTCAAACATATTTTTTTCAAAAAAATTAGCAAATTGACATTGTGGTCACTATGCTTACAAGTGATTCTTGATCCTATATTTTCATAGGAATGAAAACATATAGTTCTTGATTGGATGGTCCATCTAAGTGGGGTGGATGTGGAGTTCCTTAACACAATGAAATTATACCATATTGCTTACATGTTGGAGATCCAAGCACATCGGGCTTCATGACTGTGATTATAGAGAGGTGGCACTCTGAGACATCCTCATTTCAACTACAGACTACCGAGGATATTATCACTCTCAAGGATATGTGGTGCATCCCGAGGGTTCCTATTCATGGAGCTAGGGTATACTTATGGGGACCATGCATCTTAGCCTATATCTACCATGACATGCATTAGTTGGTTTATCAATCAGCCACCAATTTATCAGCGGGTACGACATTGCTCCATATTTGGGCATGGGAGAACATAATAATCACTAGACCTATTGGTGAGGTACTTAGAGAAGTATTCAACCCCTTTGTTTATCGATATAAAACTTTTCTTACACAATGTTGACTCAGAGATCTTGAATATTGGTAGAGGATTAATGATGAGATTGATGAGTTCAGATGGTGTCCATGGATTCACTGTGAGGCATAGGATGATGATGGTGTCCATCTACCATATTGTAGAAAAGCCTAATGGATTATCTAGAGGACTGCATACATCTTAGAGTGGTACTTTCCAGATAGGTTGAGATAACAATTTGATGAGGTACAGGATGTACTAGCCATGTATTATTCATTAGGACACAACAAGAGATCATTGAGTGGGGGCCCATGCTAGTTCCCTAGGTAAAAATTATGGATTTTATTCAGTTGGAACAAGTATAGTGGATATGGGTGGATGGGGTTGATGACCTTGGTGTGATTGCATACTATGATACTTGGTGGATTTCTCATAGACCATTGAGATTTACACACCCCGACAATGGAGTAGTGGGAGGTAGGAGGAGGAGGAGGGATGCAGAGATAGGGAGAGACCACATACATCACTAGAGGGTAGAGGAAAAGATCCTAGTGGCCTACTATGTAGGACAAGTGGCGGGACTAGTAGTAGTAATCCGAGGAGAGGGAGAGAAGAGGGGTGGAGATGGAGAGATGCTAGGGGGAGAAAGTCCTGACAATGTTAGGCTCTGAGTTTCCCTCAAAGAGTGGGACCAGGCCAGGAGGGAGCACTAGTAGAATTTGGAAAATAAATGACTAGGTGACACAAAATTTTAGTCACAACAACTAAAAATGACTAAATTCTACTATTTTTTTACAACACAGCTATAAATGAGTAAATAAATAACTAATTTGGTCGTCAGGTAAAAAGCTATTTAGTCACACAAATAAAAATGACTAAATAGTTAGTCACACAAATGAAAAAATTTAAAAAATATTTGGGGAAATGATTGGCGGGAGTGTATTGCACGTGATTCATTATTCATTTAGCCTGGCACTTGACAACTACATTGAGTCATTTTGAGTTATAGTAGCTACTTGCATGGGTGATAAAGATTGTTTGGAGAGGACTTGCACACTTCTGAAAAGGAGGGAAAGGAATTCAAAGTTTGTTGCAATGAATTTTAAGTTGGTGAGGCCCTCTGCAACAAATTCAAAGGTAATTCAAAACCCTCATTACATTAAACTTAAAATATATAGCTTTCTGATTAGTTATAATCTACTACTCTTAATACTGTTCTTTTACAATCTTTCCACTATTCTGCTTCATAATGTGTTTGAGCTAAATATAATAAAATTTGGGTGTCAGTGCCAAAATAGAATTTCCTCAAACAATTTTGATACATTTTCACTTCAAGTGCAAACTATCCTTGTGCAAAGTAAACATGTTCTAGATTTACCAACACATCAGGCATCTGAACAAAGATGTTTCCTACTATAGCTTCTTGTACTTGTGTAAAAATTTCCTTTACAATATCAAATTGACCCCTTTCAGCTAGCACAATGGCTGCCCCATTTGCCGCATAAACATTTCCTAGTCTCTTTGCAAACACTTTACAATACAGTTCTCTAGCCTTCTCAAGATGTTGTGCCTCCACCTTTGGATCCCTCCTCTCATTGTGAAAAGCTACAAAATAATTCCAATTTCTAAGTGAAATGTCAACATAAGAATTCTTTGCATTTGATTCACTTTGTGTAGCTTTTATTTTTTCTTTTGCTTTAAGCCAATCATCTATTTTCAATTCCATTTTTCCAAGCATAGATAAATAATTTGATGAGTTTGTATCCACCTTAAGTGCATCCCCAATCAATTTTAGGCTTAGTTGGACCCCATTCCAAGCATAAGCCATGGCTGCAAGACGTAGATATGCATCCACATAATTAGGAAACTTGAAAAATATTAGCTTGTATAAAAGATTTGTTTTTTTAGTATCATGTAGTTGTTCAAACAACCTAGCAAGATTAAATAGTGTTGTGACTTTATCCCATGGTAACTCAAGTGAAACACCACCTTATTCTAGTCGTTGGAAGAATTCCATATCCTTAAAGAGCACAGGAAAAATTGCAGAATTGGCACTGAGGATTTTATTTATGAATTCAACCCAAATTCCATTTCCTAATGCCTCCATAAAAGTTTGTTGAGCCAACTCTAGTTCATCGCGCTCACAATGAAGAACCCCAATGTTGTTTAACAATTGAATAGGTACTTCTTCACTTCTCTTCTTCATAAGAGACTTTGTTGTCTTAAGAGATTCTAAGGTTGCACTGTGGTTTGATGATATTAATAACTCACCCATCTTGATAAATGCATGGGCATCACATGGATCTATCCAAGTTTCCTTTCTTAAAATTTCCAAAGCCTTCTCTGCCTACCCTTGTTGAGCATATATATGGCCTACAACTTTTAAGCTCTCACATTTCTCAAGGTGGACCTCTAGAACCTTTTCAAAATTTGAGAAAGAACTCCTCAAATGTCCCAGCTTCAATTGAATTTGTCCATAAAATTTTGTGGCCTCTAGCTTTCCTTGACTGATGCCATGTAGTAGCGGCCAATGGTCTCATAATCATCTTTATTATGATAAGATCAAACAAGATTATAATATAAATGAGATTTCATGAGAGGGTGATCCGTTGAAACAAGAGCTATCTTAGTCAACTATTCCACAATAAAATGTTGCCCTTTGAAGAAAAAATGGTTTGCTAAATGACTCAATGCCATTGCACAATACAGGTATAATTCAAAGGCTCTTTACACATTTTCCATTCCTTCATGAACACTAAATTTTTAATTAACTGTGAGAATCCTACAAGTAAAAAAAGCACAAACCTGACCACAAAGATTTATGTAGAGGTAGCACATCATTTCCGAATGCCTCCATAAATTTTTTTTGAGCCAAATCTAGTTCATCACACTCAAAATGAAGAACCCCAATGTTGTTTAACAATTCAATGGGTACTTCTTCTCTACTCTTCTTCAGAAGATACTTTGGTGTCTTAAGAGAATCTAAGGTTGCACTGGGATCTGATGATATTAATAACTCACCCATCTTGATAAATGCATGGGCATCATGTGGATCTATGCAAGTTTCCTTTCTTAAAATTTCCAAATCCTTCTCTGCCTGCCCTTGTTGAGCATATATATGGCCTACACCTTTTAAGCTCTCGCAGTTCTCAAGGTGGACCTCTAGAACCTTTTCAATATTTGAGACAAAACTCTTAAGATCTCCTAGCTTCAATTGAACCTATCCACAAAATCCTGTGGCCTCTAGCTTTCTTTGACTAATGTCATGTAGTAGTGGCCAGTGGTGTCATAATCACCTTTACTATGATAAGATCATGCAAAATTATAATATGAATGATATTCCATGAGAGGGTGTTTAGTTGAAACAAGAGCTATCTCAGTCAACTGTTCCACAAGAAAATGTTGCCCTATGAAGAAAAAATGGTTTGCTAAATAATTCAATTCCATTGCACAATGCGGGTATAATTCAAAGGATCTATGCATCTTTTCCATTCCTTCATGAACACTACCCGTAGCGTAGAAAAATGTATCTTTGGACATTTTCAAGCTCATTTGGGTCTTTCTTTTGGATGTTGGCCTATTTTTGCATAGATTTAGTGTTGTAATGTGGTCAACACTTCACATTAGGTCTTGGACCCTTGTGAATCAATAAGAACTTCATGATGTCTTGTAAAAGTGTTGTGAAGTGTTGTAACCCACTTTCACACTTTTCTAGGACCTTTTTAATATATTTCACTTAAATAACCTCTTTTTATCACTTATCAAGCCTTATTTCAAGGTGTTGTAAAGTGTTGCAACAAACTTTCATGGTTTTCTAGGCTTGTCATTAATAATTTGACCCTTTCTTATGTTTAAATGGCCCCTTTATACACTTCCAGGCCCTACTTAAGTGTATTTTTGAGAATAATCCCATTAAACATCATTTAATACACCTTAATTCCTGACACCCACCTAAAATGCCTAAGTGGGACCAAGTCACCACTAGGGGTGACTTAGTCCCACTTGGCTCAAAAATAAAAATTATTTCAAAATTTTGGTGGGATATTATTTTCTAAACCTTGAGGTTGGCCTGTGATGTGGTATTTTTGAGAAATTTTGTATAATCATGTATAAATATAGGGTTTTTCCTCTCATTTCACCCCCATTCATTCACTCAATCATTCAAGCAATTATCAAGCATTCACTTTAGCATTCTAGGTATTTTAAAGTCTACAACCATTGGAGCTTCTACTTCAAGGGTTTGGTGAGTTGTAGCATTGCATGTTGTTCATTCATAATTCTCTTTTCATTTCATTTCATTTTCAAGGGTTTAATTACCAAATCGGGGTTTGACCAAGGCAAACCCCTATTCACTAACCCTTAACACTTTTCCCGCTCTTTGCATGTGTTTTGCAAGTCTTGTGTGCAAATTTATCAAAGAGCAAGGTGTGAAAAGGTGTTAACAACTTTTCAAAGTCATTCAAAGTGGTCAAATCCCTAAAAGAAGCTTGGAGATCACCTACAAACTAGATTTTGTAGATTCAGATCCAAAAACCTGTCAGGAACTGAAATGCAGACCGAGAGTTGTAGATTGCACCTTTGAATTTCCCAAAATTTGAAAGTGGACTAAGTCGCCATCACTGGCGAATTAGTCCCACTGTCAGGCTTGAAAATGGTTTCTACAATTTTGAGTAGCCTTTTGGCTGAAACCTATTATGGCAGAATTTCCCCGAAATAGGACTAAGTCGCCCGGCTTGGTGTAAGTGTCCCAACAAGCTTCAACGGTGATTTCTGCATAATTCTAGAGCTCCTCTCCATCACTTTCTAGTTTCCAGGTGCACCTCTTTAGTTTTATTAAGTTTTGTTACAATTTACTTGCATTTTTAGTTCATTTTGCATATCACATTGTGTTTTCAAACACTTTGCATTTCATTAGTTTTGCATCCATATTTTATCTTCTTTATCAATTTCCAACCTTTAGGACAATCCCCTTTTCCATATTTCAATCTCCTTTACATTGAAATCTCAAGGGTTTGTTCTTGAATGAAGTGATTGATCTTTGTCTATCTCCTTTTAGGTGCAAAACCCTAGAGCTGCAAGAGGTGAAAAAAATTCCTTACATTTTGGTGAACTTGACCTTATAACATCACATTTTCTTCTTTTGGATTTCATCATCATCCTATAATTAGCTTGCATTAACAGTGCATTGCATTTTGCATTCGTTAATTTGCATTCTAGGGTTTTACAATTTTTCATTAGTGAAAGTGCATATAGTTTGCATTTTTGCATCTCAAATCATTGAAAAACATCTGAAAATTGCATTTTCCTTTATTATTCAGGTCATACATACTAAAAGCATCAAAAACAATTGAAATTTTTTGAAAATTTTGAAAAAAAACCTAACTGGGACTCATTCGCCATTTTGGGCAACTTAGTCCTAGTCGAGATTTTTAACTATCTATTACAACATCAGAAACCTCATTTATGTTCTTCCTAAGTTTCCTAGTATCATATACCATAAGTCTGGAAAGTTTTGAGAACATTTTTTTTATGCATCTAGGTCAAAAACATCAATTTAGGGTAAGTCATTTTTGAAATCATTTCAATTACAAGCATTATTAGATTTGAAAATGCTCACATGTATGAAGTTTTGCATAGCATGGATAAAATTACATTTCACTTTTACATACACAATGTTTCTATTCATAAAACTTTGCATAAGTTTGATAAAAATTCTTTTCATTCTTGGATATACATTGTTTGCATTCTTCAAGCTTTGCATACATTGGATAAAAGTGTTTTGCATCTTTGGATATACATTGTTTACATTGTTGAAACATTGCATGAAATGGTTACAAGTGCTTTTCATTTTTTTTCACGCAATGTTAGTGTCTTACATATCTAGGCATGCTATGAAAAAGGCCATATCTCCTCCCTCTGAGAGTGTTTTAGTGAAAGATAATACAACCTTGGACATTCCTAAAGATCATATGTTTTCCTCTCCTAATATCTCTCCTATTAGCGACAAAGATATTTTGGCAGAAGAACCAATCAATGAGAGTTTTGAGAATCCTAGTTGTTTTTGTCCACTTACCTCTCTTCGTGGACAAGACATTGATAAACAAGACAACACAACCATAGGTAATCATGACAATTACATTTTTTCTTCTCCTAGTATATCTCCTAGTTGTGAAGAAGACACTTTGATGTTAGAAAACACAATCGATGGTCATGAGTATCTTAGTTGTCCCCCTTCTCCTAGGGAAACCCTTATTGAGCAAGAAAACTCAACCATTGATCATTCCCCTACTTGTGATGATTCCTTTTAGAAGAACCAACATTTGATTGTCAAGAACATTTGGCTTGTTGTTCTCCTAAAAACTATCTCCTGGGGAGAATATCATGGCGCAAGAAAATGTGAACATTGGCACATATCCTTCAAACACTAAACCTTCCCTAGGTGAAGATAATAAAGTGGTATTAGAATCCCCTTCACTAACAAATCATTCCAATAAAGACAAGATTCTTTAGGTTATGACAACACAAGTAGGATCTCCTTTAACTAGTGAGCTTCCTAAGTCACCTCCCACTAGTGAATCACACAAAAAACTAAGATATTTCTTGAAATCCATGATACAATCTAATCGTAACAATGTTTTATAGTAGCTAAGTTGTAACTTAGTGACTCAAACATATAGGGGAACACACATCACTCCCACTCCATTACCTTTTCCTCAACATCGTGTGCCTAGTGTTGACAACCTTAAAAATACTCCTGCTAATATATCTATATGGAAACTTATTCAACTATCACCTACATTCAACTTTCTATCTCAAGAAATGTTACAAATACAATAGGAGGAGATCCAATCTTACATCAAATCGAATAATGTAACATCCTCCTCTCATCCCATGCAAGTCACCCAATCAAAAATCACATTCCCTAACCATGAATTACCCTCACTTGAGATTCAAAACAGGAATGGCCCCTTGATGATAAAGGTGATCATTAATGAAACATTAGTTAGACACACTCTCATTGACAATGGAGCAAAAATTAATGTTTGTAGCATGGACCTCCTAAAAACACTTGGCATGGACAAAAAGCTCATTCAACTCAATGAAGTTCATATTTGTGGCTTTGAAAATGTTAATAGGAAACCACTAGGGATGATCACATTACCTATTGAGGTTAGACCTATAGTGTTTCCTACCCCTATCCATATCATGCAAGGACCCCTTCCCTACAATATTCTCTTAGGGAGACCATGGATTCATGCTATGAAAGGAGTACCATCTACCCTTCACTGTACAATTAAATTTGAGTACAATAACAAGATATACATGGTTGACACAGATTAACAAAGCTATGAATCATATGATCACAACACTTCCAACTCCCCTAATACTTTCATTCCAATATCAAAACTTGAACCTATACAATTTGATGCCAACCCTTCACCTACAACAAAACTCTTTCGTGATAATTGGGGGTCGTTAGATTCTACACCTCCTTTCAATAAAATTTCCAAAATCTCACCCTTGTAGTCCAAAGATTCATATACAAATGATTCATTTTCAGACGAAAGTTCTAGTAGTGATTGAGGTTTCACACCTTCCTTTAGGAGAGAGTGAAATATCACAACCTAAACCAAAACAACCTTGTGTTTCATTCGCTCAACTTAGTTCTACAAAATTACCCCATGGTGGTGATGGGGGCTATATAACTCCTATCCCTCATGAACGAACGACACATAACTTTAAAAAGGATTTTTGTTCTCATGAAGAATCCAATCCTTC